>JAOPUG010000053.1:24632021-24643483 GCA_027564375.1 Micropterix facetella | reverse complement strand
TATACACATGTACTATTTACACATAACATATACACATACACCAATAATTAAAACATAAATAAATGAAACAGTTCCTGGTCCACCGCGACCAGACATGTAAAGATACAGGGACTCACTGGAGTTAGAGTTTAAATTATCACTAATCACTAAAAGATACATAGTTTACTAAAAATAAGGCCTAATCTAATATCAGTATAAGTAGTACATCAGAATAATTTACAATCAACACTCTGTACGCATTAAGAAAATATATAAATGTTAGAAAACTCTGAAAATTTTGAAATTTAGTAAGTTATGGAAGCCAGATCAACTTGTCACTGCGCGTAGAATGTCAATTCAAAATCATGCATTAGACAATATGATAGCCTAAACACGTACATTTAAGTGTAATATATATTTCTGGGTAGTATTATTGTAAGTAGATAAGTAAACATATTGTATTTATCGGTCAAATATATGTTTGTCTCAATAATATTCCAATATTCTAATATAAAAAAAATAAAATGATATTGACGATGGAATTTAACACGTGGGCGATACCAATGTGGTTCTACAAGCCAGCGCAGCTCACCACAGGTGGGCGACATTAGGATCGTTTATGGGTCCGCATAGCCCAGTGTGTATGGTAATATTTATTAAAATCAATACATTTCCGCAATCTGCAGTCCCGGAAAGTTACTAGGTGGCTGAGGGCTGGGCGTTTGATGACAAATTAGAATACCAGAAATCAAAAAGTGTTCACGTGCCAAAATCATAAACGAATTTTATTTAGAAATCGGTAGTAAATGCCATGCACAATCTGGTACTACTTAAAAATGATAAAATAAGTATTTTTCCATAAACAAGTATCATTTTTAAACATAGTTCACAGGTGGCCATGGAAAGATATTTTCTTTACAGGACCGCGCAACCCACAGGTGGGAGATACACATGAATGTATGAAGGGCTGACAATACAAATTGACGTTTAGTACCACAGGGATCAACGGGTTAAACATAATAGTGTGATCTTATATTTATGCAGAAATTGAGTTTCGGCATTTCAATGTCAACAAAATGTTTGCCTATCAGCCCTAAACGAACAACAACTTCCCGGGAAATGGTTCGAAGGTGAAGGGCCCAACTGGGCGAAATTACTTGTAGGTATATAGCTGCAAATAAAATAAATAAATATCAAAAAATGACTTCAGTCAGGTCAGTTCAGCTTTTTTAAATAATGTAAATTTGTAATATTATCTGAAACTTTTGAAATAAAAATATAGAAAATTGATATAATTATGAAATTAATATTTGAGTAATATTTGGTCCCTGCATTAATATCATTGTTACAAAATCTTCATGAAAAAATCATCAAAAAAGTCAATGAAAGTGATATCTTTAATGCATAAAGAAAAATCCGCCTGTACGTGGATGTCTACCTCACTTCACAAAGTTATGTTAGCCTTGACCGATATATACAAGCATGTTTACATAGAATTTTACAAAAGCAGTAAGACGTCACGACCTACAAGGGCAATACACTGGTTCGATACTGATATTGCTTAATAACTGGTTATTTTTAGACTTAGTAAAAGTACGCAGTTGTGCGCATGAGCAGCAAGCTGAGCGAGCATTTATTGCATAGACACAGACGAACTACAAACGCACCATCCCCGACGACGACCACACACCCGTAGATTTCCAGGCGTTTATCGAAGAAATGGAAAGATAAAACCAAAAATAAATAAACTGTGTATTGACCTCGTAGATTTTTTTTGTGCGACAATAAAAAAAAAGTAAAATGTTAGGAACAGAGTGGTTCTGGGAATGCGGGACTAAACAGAGCGAACGGAACGGATGACATTTTAGAGATTCTGTTGGACCGTATGCAATGTAACGAGCGATCCGGTCGGGAAGAGCATCAAAATGCATTTAAAAAGTAGTTTTAAGCGATGATAAATTTGATCGTCGACTATAAATGCGATGCAATCGCAGAATTAAGAGGTGCAACGATGAGCATATTGAATTGAAACAATTCTCAATAATTCTATACTAACGTTGCAGATATTCACGGCTATCGACCGAATGTTGAGAAGTTTTATATTCGTAATTTCTATGTCGCTCGGGGATACGAAGCCGGTGAATTTTTTGTCCGGAATCGGAGGTCTAGTTCTGACGACGTGCGTATTTCCACAATGTAATATTTCACCCGTCTCCGAGAAAAAATATCGGGCGAGATGTTGACAGAAGGCGAAGCGTCCGGAGAACGGGAAGGAAAAAACGAGTCGGGGCGTGCAGTTCGTCGGCGGGGATCGCGGCGCGTCGCGGAAGTACCCGAGTCGACGATCAGCCGGTGGAAGCCGTCGCGAGTGAAGTCGGGCGTGCAGCGGTAGCGGCCGGCGTGGTGCGGGTGCGCGCGGGCCACGCTGAGCCGCGAGAGGGCGCGCGCCCCGTCGCCGCTCTCGTCCACCACGGAGTCGTGGGGCTGCGGCGGCCGCGCGGCTGCCTCCAGCGCCGCCGGGGTCTGCACAGGCCGGCCATCCTTGCTCCACACCACGGGCTCCGCCAGGCCCACAGTGCACGTGATGACAAAGGGCGCGCCGGGATGCACCGAGCGGTCGCCGCCGTACGTCGCGTCCGCGGGCGGCCTCGTCGGCTGCAGGCTGCGGCCGCCTCCACCGGCAATCACCACATTTACCGCATCGCTCTGCCCGACGCCCATCACGGTCGGTGCAGATTCGCATCGTGCGGATCCGCTCCGACGATAATATAATATGCAACTTTCGTTTAATAAAAATAGAAATAGCCCCAAATAATAGCTATTAACGCGACGCATTAAGGCAAATTACAAAAAATGCGATGGTCGATACGTAAATATATTACGATACCTGCATTATCGTAACATTTTAAACTGACATTTTGTCAAGATAGAACGCCTAACGATGAGAGAAATCGATCCAGGGATACGATTTAATACAATTGAAGATTATCATTAGATTCTGCGGGTATATTAAGTGCATTTAAAATGAGACAATAAGAAAGCCGATGGCATTTTGATTAGGTAGGTATGAAAATGTCCCAGTGATAGATGTCAATGATTGGTTTGTTAAATACCGTTCGGTCCGTGCGAAGAAAGCATGACATACTCGTACGATTATAACTAAGCTATGAAATCAAAGATTATCGTTCGTTTCACATTTTCAATTAGGCAAAATCGGATTTACGGTGTGAATCAGTTAGGGTGCCTTAAAGCTGAGGTCTGACGACCTCCCGTTTAACTAGGCTGAAGTGCTTCAACATTACCTGGCATCCTGCTACTTCCTATGGAACGATGATTATTATGAACAATATTGACGGAGTACCAATGGGATTCCCCGTATCGCCGATAGTTAGCGACATATATGTATTACCTATTTTGAAGAAATGATCATCTAAACCTTCAAAATCAAACCCATTCCCTGGCTTCGCTATGTCGACGACACCTTCTGCACCCTGAAAGCTAATATACGAAGGGTGGAAGAATTCCTGGGTCATCCAAATTATATACACCCATAAACAAAATTCACATATGAAGTTGAAAAGAGCAACTCTCTGGTTTATTGGATGTAAAGGAGAAGTGGAAAAACTCTTGGACAATGGTGTATCGGAAGCTCACATATACGGACAGATATCTGCATGCTACCTCACAGCATGATCCCTACCCATCTATCTACATCAAGTGCAAACGTCGCTCGTGAACCGAGCATACGATCTATGTGTCGCTGAGCATTATACACAGGAGATGGATCATGTCCGGAAGATGAAGAATGAACTTGCGGCGGGAGCAAAGGGAACGTTATACCTGAACCTAGCTGCGGCGTACCAAAAATCTTGGCAAACCTAATGCTCAAAAAACTACATTTAAAACAATCCTTCAACCACTGGAACAACACGCCAGGCTTCAATCATTCTAAAGTGCTAGTCTTAAGACCGCAAGACTCTGCCCATGAAGCTTTAGGGCTAAATAGGAACAATCTACTTATGCTGGTGACGGCGCTCACGGGGCATTGTAGCCTGAACAGACACATGTTCAACATCAAGCTCGAGGACACTAGAGTGTGTAGGTTCTGCCAAGATGCAGAGAAAACTCCCATGCACCACGTGTCGAATGTGGCCCGATGATGCGTAAAAGAAACACCCACCTGGGTGGCTACTACCTCCAAGCTGAAGAGGTAAGACAATCCAGCGCCAAAAGCTTACTGCAATTCTTAAATTACGCAAAGCTTAGCACTGAACTATAGTAGCAATCACAATAGGCCATAAATGGTTGCAGTGATACAAGGCTCAATAAACCTTGATGAACACAACAACAAAACCCCACACAACAAAAATATTTTTTTTTTTAAAAATGCAGACAAAACTCGCATTTTACCGTATGTCAAGAGTGTGACCGATCGAATAAGTAAGATGCTTAACACATTTGATATAACAATGATCTTCAAACCAACCCAAAAGATAGCTCGATCTCTGAGGCCCATAAAGGATGTAATACCAGTGCAAACTCTGGGTGTGTATAAAATCGAATGCGCAGCTGTGGTAAAGCTTACGTTGGACAAACGAAGAGGCCCTTAACCACTTGATTGATAAAGCTAATCGTTCACCGAAAAAAATCAAATGGATGGCAAAACAAACCACTGGTTTTAGTTTTAAAATCCCATTGTGCTATCCAACGAACAATTCTATTTCTCCCGTTTGAACCGGGACTCGAAGAACTATGGAACATAGAACTAAGGAGAACTCAGAATTTCAATAGAGACAAAAGTTTTAAACTTCTTAAAATGTTCTTAACGCTCATGGCCGAGTGGAAGGACTCGAAAGGTGATACAGTGAGCGCACGGCGAAATTTCAAAATTAGCAAACGCCGCCACCCTACCGCTATAACCCGCGTAGTAACAGCAGCAGTTTACCGCCTACCCACAGAACAACAGCAGAGAACTGGCAGCTCTTCAGTCTTCCAGCAGTTGCAACATCGCCGAAAAGTCAGGTGTTACAAACTTCATGCAGTAAGCTACAAACTTATGACGCTATGACTAGCGTGCATCACTTAGCTTTTGGAAGTGAATATCCTCGAAGCAATCAATGCTTTATTCCGTTCACTATAATTTTAATGTTTCGCAATGCCGATCGATAGTGACGAACTAGTGCAGACGTAAATTGGACAAAATGAAAGTGTTATGAATGAGGTGTGTTATTATCATCGAGACAATGTAATAGAAAAAACATGCATTTACTGCAATATCGATCAAATTCATGATGCGTAAACTTCATAAGTAGGTATTCATGCAAATCATATTATATATAAATATATGAACAAATGCAAACTGAACATGAACGTGCAAGAAAACATTTTAAAATCGATTGCGAATCGATGGCTAAACTGACATTGACAGAGAATACACCCATTGACATAGATACTAACATAGAAACTCAAGCGGGCAAAACGAAGAAACAATTGGAAAGGTCCCCAAACACTCCAATAGCAATGTATTTCTCCGATGTGTCTGCTGGAACACCAATAATATGTCGGAAAATCTAATGTTTTCCTTGTACTGAAAAGTCAAACTTCCACACAATTTGGCCGCAGTTATAATCGTATCATTAACAAATTTATATCGAGTAGAGAATATTACTATTATTTATTAAAGATTTCAACTATTTATAAGTATAGTTTTAAAAACCATTAAATTTTAGTTTGACGGCCTCCTAACGAAACTGCCGTGCGTTGTGCAACGCATGCGTTAAAATAGTGTTCATCGCCTTATTACAAAATTACTACAAAATTATTGTAGATGTGACATGTCTTGATTTTATAAACAGGTACCTTAGTAAGTTAAGTAGGCAATTATAAGATTTAATTTCTTAGTTTTTTTTTCACCGGTCTGTTTGGGATACTACATATTTGGCCTAATTCTTTAACCATGTTTGCTTATACTCATACGTCTCCTTATATGCGTATGACTGCCTATTCATGGTTATGCTGTGAAAAAAATTCATTTAACTTCTGATTCCGCAACCACTGCTACGAATGGGGATGTTTTACATACATGTCATAATACCAATACGAAAAAAATAAAATACCCATCCATCTGCTTTTCGCATATCATATGCGAAAAATCAGGCGTACATGTCTATAGAATTGGCCTCATTATATATTTACCTAATTTCTTGGATGCTAAGAAATCCCCCTGCCATACTTCGTAGCTGTGCTGTTCACTGTACAAATATCTAATTCTGGCTCAGTCGAACATAGTGCTTTTAGGGTTCTAGCTTGTGGTAACGCGAACAATATGTGAGTCCTTACACGACAGTAATTGGTGAATAAAAACATACTGATTTTTCCAATCTGACTTCTAATCTGCTTCGAATTAGGGCGTTGAATAGGAGGCACATGAGAAATATAATGCTGAACTGTCTCATGTTCCTTAATACAACGCCTAGCACTTCGTAAGACTTAGCAACTAGGATGTAGATGTGCTATCTGTGTGTCAACCCTAGTCAAGATCACTCCTGGATCTCTTATTTGATTCATTTGCGATAGTGCCCTGCCATCAATGTCATAACTATATACAAATGGGGAATCACCTCGCGAGTATGTCATAATTGAACATTTTTAGTATTGAAGTATAGCTTGTCGTTTATGCTCTAAAGGTACACCGTGTCTATGTCATCCTGCAGTAATGTACAGGATTTTATACTGCCCATTCTTGCAAATATCTTCAGGTCTAGTTGGTATTTGTAACCACATCTGGCAACATATTCACAAGCAAATTAAACAGTAGTGGGCCAGATTACATCCCTGGCTCACCCCAGTGTGTAAAACACAGATCCGATGTCGATGTCCCAAGTTTAACAAATTGCTGGTGGTCTCACAGGTAACTGGTGAAATATTGCAGGAGTCGATGTGAACATCCCACTGTTGCCAGTTCCCTGAGCAATATGACATTATCGCCCCGGTCAAAAGTCAAAATATGCTATGTCTAACTGACAACCACTCTGGGAGTTAAATTGTTCCACCACATATTCAGTGAACCCTCAGAGGTTTATAGCGGTGGAATGTCCCAGTCAAAAACCATGCTGAGCATCTGATAACTTTCCTCTGACCTATCTATATACGTATGTGTGGATAATAGACTCAAATAATTAAGCCAGAGATGAAAGAAGCACCACTGGTCAGATTTAGCCCCTGACTTATGTGTTGCGATGACGCGGCTAATTTTCCATCTTGATGGATAGATCTCACTAGAGATATTTAAGTTGAAAATGTGTCATATGGGTTCAATAAAAATAAAATACCATCTAGACCGATGGATCGTTTAGACTTTAATTTTTTGAAGGCACAAACGACATTCGCGACGCTGAGTTCTGGAACATTGATCCTGTCGTTCCAGCTATTTGCCGATATACTAGCCTCGGCCTGGGACACATCCAAGGTAAGGGGGTATATTTATATATACGGACGAAAAGTATTTGGCGAAAGCTATTGTCATATCGTCACCGCTGTAAGAAGTGTCTTCGTACGTTATAGTCTACTGCAAAGCAAGACTATTACGCTGATTTCGGTTATAGGACCAGAAATTTATGCTGTTTCTCAGTATTGACAATTGAATTGTGGTCATATAGTTAATAAGAAATTCTTGAATTTTGTGTACTAAGGTTGCTCTATGGGACCTCAACTGATTGTAATAAATTTCATGGTTGTATTTTTTCCAGAGTTTATGGTAATATGACTGATTTATCTTGGATATCAGATATGAACCAGGCAGGATATGTGTATATGCTTGTGTCGCCTGTAGCCTTTTAAACTGGGACACTTGTGTACAGACAGTCATTAATTAGTAAATTAGAGCGTAAAAGCATGGACACTTATATATACTAGTCAGATTGTATAGTCATGTCGATTTTATCTAATAAGTCATAAAATATATTAAAGTTTTCTTTTCGATAGTCCTACTGAAGTCATGTAGAGTACTGTCCTGTGGAGTTTTGGATAAATATTGTGTGAATGAATTCCGGTCTCGTCCAGTGAATGTTAGTGTTATGTCTAATGGTGGATGTAGATTATCATTATAGTTTCCACCACGTTTACCTTAGCACCATTCGACAGTACCAAATCCAAAATTCTACCATGTGGATTTTGAACTTTTTTGAACTGTTTCAAGTGACATAGAGATATGAAGTACTGGCAATGGTCATTTATCAATTATGTAGCTGAATATAAATTAAAATCCCCTAATATTAATATGTTTTCTAACTTACCACTAAAAAATAGTCTTTCTAACTTATCAAAAATGCTAGGTATACACTATCGCTACATCAAGGAGACAAGTACACTAAAAACACATAGTATGTATTGTGATGGAAATGTATCTTCACACACATCACTTCATAGTCAGCTTCCAGTTCCAGTATACTTCGCGATTGGATTGAAGAATGGATACTCAGCATAAAACCACTGCCGAGCGTCTGTTTATCCTTGCAGAATTCTGCGAAGTAGCCCCCCGAAAACAGTTCTGCATCCACAACTGAACCATTTGAAAATGTTTCAGATTATCGCAAGCATGTCTGTTTTCAATTATATTGATATTTCTTGTCAACTCTAACAGCTTTCCATTCAACCTTTAACATTTTGGTAGTATAGGTTGAGCTGTGTACTATGCCTCGTTAGGGTGGCTTCTCGGGTTACGAAATAACCACTTATTAAAACATGCAACCTCTGGCCACATTGATGGACATAAGTAAGTGTCTTCCGAAGTGGTTTTATAGTATACCGATGATAAAGATTCATATTCCTATTCAGTTTTATCACTCTCCTCACCATGTAGGAGATACCTGCCCATTTGTTCTCTAGGTATTTCTTCATGTCTTCCTCGGTCGTGTCCTTCTTAACAGCCCAAATATGAAGAAATGCCTCATAATAGTAGCCCGTTTCAATCCGTCGTCATCCTGAGCTGTGCCTTGTATCATGGATCAATCATATACGATAGGGTCACAGCGTGGATACGGGCGATTGGTCGGCTTGGTCGGATCTGGTTGTACCGGAGTCGAAATAGCAGGCTGGTATTTCAACCTAGATGTCGCGGCCGTTGTTGCAATGGCTACTGCGGTAGAAGTTATGGTCTAGGCAAGGCAATTAATTCATACGTAACCAACGGTATGGAGGTTCTAACTGAGTTGGCAGCGTTCGTTATAGCGAGAGTGGTAATTGCTGTCGTAGCGACGGTCTTCAATACGGCCTCTATAGTGTTGGATACCGTGACCATATTCACGGTGGTCGCTTTCGTTATTTTTGCGGCTGCTGCCTGCGTTTGCTGGAGGGTCGGCACAGCAACAGCGGCTGCGGTGGAGCGAGGAACAACGACGGCACACAAAGGCGGAAGATCTGCCGAGACACAATGATGATGCACCCGAGTTGCCGCCCGGTGGGAGAGTTGCCAAAGTAAAGATTAAAACACGTAGGGTCAACGCGTCAACTTTCGCATTGCGCTGTGTATGGTGTCCATTTGTTTTATGCCTAGAGCAAATAGAACCATTCTTTTCAGGTTACTCGAGTCCACTCCGTTTAAATTTACGGCCTTCACCATTCTAATCACCACACTGTCTATGTAAAAAAAATACCCGAAATTGCAACATGTGATGCGTCCATCCCTTGGGCGGCTCGCACAACACTACATATCCTACATCATTTGAATATATTCTGCATATTCTACATGAATTCGAGTTTCCTTGAACGAAACAACTATTCACGTTTGTTTTGTAGGCTGTTTTTTAAACATTATCAAGGTGGTTTGTGCGAAAATTTGACTTTTAGGTATGTGACAAATGTTCATTTATGACATTTCTTAGGTTTTCCAGCAATCAGATTGGAAATCTCATCATTTTAGCAGTGTTTTGGGACCTTTTAATTTTTCCCTGATTTTATCCGTGGCCAAATCAGACCCTGCCCAAAAACTCATGTTATCTGGTCTAAGTATATTAATATGATGAAAATAGTAAGTTTTAAAAGCCAATCGAGTATCTGCGTGACTGTAAAATAGCAGTATAAAATAAAAAATACAGCCGAGGAGAAAACAAGGCCGTGATATGACTAATTCGTTTGACATTTCAATTGCAAAGGGTTCACTGTACAAACTCAAATCTAAAAAGTAAATATACCATGAGTATGCACATCTACATGGACTTTTCCTTTAAATTATAGTAATAAATATTTTATATTAAATCAGAGAAGCAGTCCCTCGGCCTGCGTATTAGAGATATAAATGAATGGATTGATTTCCATGTGAAAATAGTAGTAATCCGTATATTTAGCAAAGTCGTGGAGTCAGGCTCACCAACCAGCTCGAGGTGCCTGGACGAAATCCATCGATAATAAAGGAGAGCTTATATTTAAAAGGGCGAATAAGATAGATATAAATAGCCTTTCTTACCTGCAGCCTCAGAGGGAATAATGTGCGCTAAAAATAGCAGCGCCAAGGCAACACAAGACACTAAATATTCCATGTTACAAAGTTTGTGCTTCATCGGCGCGGTGTGGAGCTCGGCCCGTCCGCGTGCCACCGACTAAATAAAACTAATTCGCCGCTGAATAATCGAGCGAGCGACGAGCGGAGGAAGGCGAGGCGAACGCGAGCGACTGCTCCTCGGCTCAATCCATTTATCGGGCCGCAGCAGTACCAAGATGGCGACAATCGACTGAAGAGTCACGAGCGAACCACCATTTACGTAATGTCCAGTGACGTAATTGACGCACGCGCGCTCCGGCAGCCAATCGCACCGCCGCTACCACTTTTCAAATTAAATATATCAAGGCGATAACCGAAGCTAAATTAAACATTTAATGCGATGCGATAACGAATCCGCCGTGCGTCCCGCACTATCAAAAGTCCAAAATCCAGCGAACAAAATCAACGCAACTGTCAAAGTTGACAATTAAAATTTGTTGAACTTCTCGCGGCCACAAGTGTGAAGTTCGTACAAAAACGCCAAAACTACTGTAAATAGTTGCCCGTGTGAAAAAATAAAATTAATTTAATGTACAAACAAAAGAGGAATAATAATTAAGAGGAATATTTTTTTTCTAAATCACATTAATGAGACGAAATTTTAAACGATTTAGTTGCAAGATAAAATTGTCATACAGTCAAATAGGATAACTTTGCACCACGTTTTATGTATTACATATATCTGGTAGTATTTTTTAATTTTTATACGATATTACAGTGGTGTCTTATTATACTCAACCATACATTTCTGTACCACAAAAATCGGATTATGGATGTTTTTTAAACTCATCAGCCGGATACTAGACCCTCGCGTTGAGGGTGTATGAAGACGAAAGTTGTATTTTTATCTAGTAATATCAAATACAACTATAATAATGAGCAAATATTAAAAATCTTTAACTTTCTGCCTTTCCAATTCAGACTCGGATCTAGGGAGGGGCGGGAG
>JAOPUG010000053.1:24598990-24609481 GCA_027564375.1 Micropterix facetella | reverse complement strand
ACAGCGACTTGGGGACGAGGACCAAGTTTCACCTCAGCTCGTCCTACTCCTTACGGCGAGGCACTGCGAAATAATGGATACGTGTAGTCTGGGCTATAATGGCCGCTGTGTTTTGGTCGGTCCAGCTCTAGCAGCAACTCCTATTTAGGAGCCTCCCCGAAGAGGGACCAACCCGGTGAACCCGGTCTGCGGCGGACCTGGGGACGGGAACTCGGGCATGAGCTGGAAAGCTGGCGCATGGGGCGGACAACCGGCCGTGTTGTCATCTGGTAGTAAGGGTGCGAGGATGCCCACTGGGTTTGAAAATTCCCAGTGCCTCGCGGTAGGTGTTGGATTCTTACGGGCCTAGGTGGAGCTTGGTATACTTATAGATTTGTATCACGTCCAAAGTCTCAATAAATATCGTTAAAACGCTCTGGGGTGGACGGGTTCACCCGTAGCAGTTGACACACCTAAAAAATGCTCTTCCAAACTCCTCCGGCTATTCGTTGTTGCGAAAAGGCCGGCAGACCGATCAGTGTATCAAGCAACCATACAGCAACCGGGGGAGGGTCTGGCCGTGTCACAGCGTTTATCCGGGATACAGACGGCCCCTCTTCAGGAAGGTTGTCAAGCAAAGGCCGGCATGCCGACCATCGCACAGACATCCAGGATCGCCCAAGAACTTTCCCTAGATCAGCCGCCATGCACAGCGGGTTCACCGGTTTCGTTCCCATTCGAGGAGGATATTAATATAACAGATGAAACATTTTGTATAACAAAATCAATCCTGGGCATAGACAATATTAAATTAAATAGATTTTACACCCGTTAAAGATGACGGACCTGCTTTGCTTTTATTCTTAAATATACATCGGATAAATTTATTTTTAGTTATTTGATTTATTTATCAAGAAAGACAATGAATTGGAGGGTTGAAATCCCCCGAAATTTCCGATACGAAATACATGTATCAATATGTACTTTGACAATTTGAAAGGTTGGACGGATGATTACAAATGGCAACATATTAAAGAATTAAGCCTGTACCATTCTACCATTTAATTTTTAGATTTTATGTTTCATGGATCCACTTGCCAGAGGCCAAAACTCAACAATAATTTTTAGGCGAAGAAATATTTGTTTTATGATGGGCTTAGGTAGCCGTTTGTCGCTTTTTCTGAACAATAAGTATTGCATTCATTAACAAAAAGCGCACAAAAACTTCAGGCATAAATAACCAGAGGCTGAGCAGAGCTTTGTCGGGGCTGCACGTGTATTTCTTTTGTTTAAAAACACTGCTGAACGTTGGGCATGGCCGACGTGGTGGGTACCTACTAACCGACCGCCCATCATTGAGTAGTATACCAACTTAATGTTCGGTTCGGAAGTGTGACTCAGACCAAAGAATTTATATTTATAATTATAAATCCTAAACCCCCCTCCCCCCACTCGAAACCTTTGAAACCCCCTTGAAACCAAAACCTGGCCACGCCCATGCCTAACAGCTTCCCTAGATCACAATAGCATAAGAATATCAGTGGATGATGTCGAGGAGGTATAGCGAAACAATATCCAGTACAGGCAATTTCAGGTATTTGATAAAATAATTAATAAAAAATAAATATACTAATTATATGGTTTTCCAGTTCGTCCCTGTCTTCTTCGCCCTGCTACACGTATATGTATATACAACATGGTAGTATGGGGTTGGTGGAGCGACTATGTCTGGGTATAATGGCTCCCAGGACACATCTTTAATCTGAGCACTAATTGGCTTCACAGCCAGTGGATGGACTCTGCGAGTCAGCAATTCGTAACATTTGGATCTGCTCCTGAGCGCATTTCAAATTAATATCTGATTTATTTACTTTATCAAAATAGTTTTGGAATTTCTTTAACAGATAGAAATAATTAAAAAGCTTGTAATACAATATATACATAACTCCATACAACAAAGATTATACAAAGTTACACAGCAAGCGTAATACAAAAATAATTACTTGACAATGTATTTTCAATATAATATTATTTATCAAAATTCTGAGAGAGAAAACAAAATTCTTAGAAAGCAGATATTTTTAACAGCACTTTTAAACTATAGTTTTATATATTGTATTTGTTATGGTTAAGCAGTTTATGAATAAGTTATACCAATTTACCGTGTGAAGTTTGTAACACCCGACGTTTCGGCGATGTTGCAACCGCCTTTGTCCAGGGCAGAATGAAGTGCCGTAGGCGGGAAACTGCTGCTGTTACTGCGCAGATTGTAAAGGCGGTGGGGCGGCGGGCGCGAATTTTGAAAATCTGCCGTGCACACAACACTCACTGTAATTTGTGTTACTTTCTTGCGCTCGGCGATGAGCGTTCTTGGATAGCACGACGGGATTTTGAAACTGCACCCAGTGGTATCTTCGCAGATCGCCGATTTTTTCGCTGAACGTTTTTAACAGCTTAAATGTGTTCTATCAGTCTAATGGCTATGAGCTGTTTCTTTGTCCAACGTAGGCTAACACACAGCTGCATTCGACTTTATACACACCTGCAGTTTGCAGTGGTATTATATCCTTTACAAGCCCCAGAGAGCGAGGTATCTCTTGGGTCGGTTCGAAGATCGTTTTTACATCGAATTTGTTAAGCTTCTTACTTATTCGATCTGTCACGCCCTTGACGTACGATAAGAATACTCTTGATCTGCTCTGTCGAACCCGCCGCCCCACCACCGTTACTCTGCGCAGTAACGGTGTTACAAACTACACGCGGTAAATTCGTGTTATCTTATTTATAATGTCAAACAACCGCGATAGTCTTCGATATCACGTTAGGCAGTTTATTGTGTAGGTCAACAACAATGATTTGCAACTGTTTTTATTTTGATGGATTTCGTAAACCGATGCTAGCGCACAAACAAGTCATACAATGTTATAAATCACAGATTTTTAAAATATGATCTACATGAATCCAAAGGGCTAACACCCATTATGGCTCTGATTGCTCGCTTTTGTAGTAGGAAGAGGCTATTTACATAGGGAGCTGAGTCCCACATAAGAATACCATTTGTCGATATGCTTTGAGTGAACCGGTGAAGATCGAGCTTTATGGTGTTGTAACTATGTTATGGTGTTCCGACCATCGAGCTGGTCTCGAAGCTGACAGATTATTTTTCCACATTCTTTGGTTGACCGTCTATTTACTGAAGACTACATTATACTATCGACGAGATGATTGATGATTTCAATCAGAATTTAGAATATTTTTTTCCATTATTACAATTTACAGTTGTGTCGTAATGACTAATTATTAAATTAATCCTAATTTAGTTACTCAATTTAACCCAGTTGTTTTTACAGTATTCTAATGATTAAAAAGTCCTATACAGAGACCTGCAATTTGGTCATACGCGGTATGATCGGTTGGAGGTAATGGGTTTTATTTCTGGTGTTATGTCGATGTATGTGGGATATTGCCGAGTTCTTATTGGAAGAGAATTCGCAAAGAACTTTTTAAGCAAAAATTGCATATACGGTTAATAACTCTAGTTTTTGGGAGTATTCACATTTCATTGCAACACTTCAACATTGTCCATTGGATCGATTTATTTTTCGTGTAAAGATAAAATTATTATTTTCTCTAAAAACGTGCGAATGTTCCATTAATACTTCCATTAATTTTTTCTAAGACTTTATAACATGCTGTCAATAAAAGTAAAGTTTTCGATATTATGTATTTCACCTTTTTTAAAGACTGGTACTATTTTTGCCATTTTATAGCATTCAGGGAAGACACCATTACATAACGACATATATGATTATACTATACATAACGACATATAAGGGACTTACAGATAAATCACTGGATGTATTTAGGTACATAGTATATCAACAGGAAATTGTCTATCCCAGTGGATTTTTTATTTTACAAAGAGATTATACATTTAGCTATTTCCATCTCAGATGTAGATTTTAGAAATATTGAGTTGTAATTTTTTAATTAATTTTAACTTTTCATATGCTGTTGTAATTGGAGTTTGTATACCAGATGCCAGCCTTAAAGGATTAGTAACAAAGAATGTATTGAATTCGTTGCTCAAAACCAGAGATTTCTTTCGAGTTGATTATTCACTTCAGTGGACAATGGTGCTCTAAATATCTTTGCGGATTTACCGATTTCGTCGTTTATAATAGGCTTAAGCTGTTTATAATTTATTTCATAAGAAAATATTTATTCTTTTGGCTTCGCTAATATCGTTTCTTAATTTTGTATACAATTTCTTGAAGAGTTTTCTATTTTTCCTTAATACTATTTTTCAATGCCATTCTTTACAAAAACTAAAGTAAATCACTACCTGTTGGTAGGTTGGAGATAAACTGTTTTCATTACCATATAATTTGTCCTAGACATTCTGTCCGATCGGAATAATTTCAAGAACCGCTGGACAGATTACAATTTAGTTTTCATTATTGGTTAGAACATCTTTCAAGGAAGGCTAAACTGAAAAAAAGTGGATATTAACACTACTTCTGGCCCCGGTTTTTTTTAAATAAAAACATTCAAATTTTAAAATAATTTGTAGATGACACCAAGAAAAAAAGAAAACGAACGTAAGCCATCGGTTGGCGATCTCTGAGCGCCATTTAGTGCTTCACAGCTCAGTCGCTTTTAATCCATTGCTAATTTGTACAATTTTCTCTTTATTGCCGACAATTACGGAACTGTAGAGGACCGGGCGTACCCCACCCAATCCTCGTTTCACCCCCACTCCCGCGCTGGCAGTGGGGGTTAGGTGAGGGGGGTGGGGGGAGGGGGGGGGCGTATTACGACAGCTATGATATCGGTAATAGGAACGATGGAGCTTTTATATGATCTTCTGCATACTTGGCACGGTTTATTACGTAAGTTTAACATTTATTACTTCCCTTGTTCCAAATCTAAATAATTTTGGCATTTTCAGCTTTCGGACATAGAATTTCGATATTAGAAATATATTGTACGTTCGAAATTCAAACGCCTACATTACAGCCTTTGTTCGAAATTTGAATATAGATACCAGTTTTACATTTCGGGGAGCGAAGTTAACATATTCAAATTTCGAATGGACGAATCTACGAATCTCCCAAAATGTTAGATTAATTTGAATTTGGAACAACGGCCGTAATAAAATGGAAACTTCGTAAAGGGATATTAGTCCATTTTGTCGAAAAGTGTTTTTTTATGTTCTTCTATCCATACGATTTAGTTGTAAGGCGCCTAAGGCGACCTTCCCCTGTCCGCACCGGTAAACGTCACGCTGCCTATAAAAATCTTCCAATTTCGAACTCCTAATATATTGTCAGAACGTACGTGCCTCGGGCCTCGTGCATCTTTGTCGAATTTCAAACAAATGCACTTCAGCGTTACAGAGTCAGTGGTGAGCGTACCTTACGATTATTATCACATATGATTACTGCAAAAAGGGTTTGTTTTAATATCCCTGATTTTTTAATCGCAGCTTTCGCTTTAGCACAGAAAGGTATGTATTTTTGTATCTACACTTTATTGTGCATTTTCACAATGGACGGGTTTATTATCATACGATAATCCCTTGCACCCAACCCTAATATGTATGTGTGTAACATGCGTGTAAGTGTGTGTCTTGTTATTGCATTCGATCGACAGAATACAATTCCGTTAATTTTATCCCAACGGAAAATGGTGACCCAGCCAGGAATCAAACCCGGAAACTCACGATGTACGATCAGGCGATCTAACCACTATGCAACCGGGGTCGTGTAATGATGATTGCCACCGCGCGTGATGCCAAAGATGACGATTTTACTACATCTACGTTTTTGCAGAAAATTAAATTAAGTACAAATTAAGTACAACCTAAATAAATACCATGATATCGCAAATATCGTCACCCGGAACGGTTTGCACGTTTGAACGGTTGCAAATGTTTAGCACCCACAGCTTCCATGAAAAGAAAGCAAGTTACCGTACTCCGCCTGAGAAGTATAACGCTTTTTGTAGTGGCTTAAAAAGCATGCTTCTCTAGAATAGTAGAAGCAGAAGCATCGACTTTTGAAAAAATAGCAGAAATAAATGAAAAGTTGCTGTTATAATTGATTACATACTGTATTCTATAATCAATACTTTATGGCATAATCTACTAAATATTATATAATCAATGCTGGTATGTAACAATCACTGGTTGTTTTGAGGTTATGTGGTAAAGTGTGCTAGATCCTTCAGAATTCATATGAGTATAACAATTTCAAAGAACAGCCTTCTATCTAAACCACTAGAATGGGAAAAAACTCAATTTTCCACAGATTTTTTTTCAAAGAATCACAATAAAGTAAGAAATGGGCACACGTATTATGCACAGCCTTTGCCTTTTCGCCGGTTATTTCTGAAATTTATATTAGATGTTAGATGATTTGAAATAAAAATAGAATAACTTTCATTATTTCTTTTATTTTTTTAATAAAACCCTTGATTTGTCATACAGTTGTAAGCGGAGGTAATGTGGTAAAGGGGTCATCCCACATTGGGCCTTATTCTTCAACCACGCCTGATTATACGCGTACGTCTGCTTATACGCGTATGACTGCCTATACACGGCTGTGCTATCAAAAAAATCAATTAACTTCCGATTCCTCAATATCACTGACGCGGACACCACGGCTGCCGAACGGTGACGTTTCACATACGTGTTATAATACTAATACGAGAAAAAAAATACGCGTACGTCTGTTTTTTCGCGTATCATACGCGAAAAAGCAGACGTACCTACGTGCCTAGAGAATAAGCCTGAATATCGTTAAACGTTGATAATTCTTATGAATAAGCACGATAAGGGATTCTTTCCATTTACTGTAAACACTCCACTATAGATGGATTTTGAAAAGAGAATTGTAATAAGTAAAATACTATTCATTTGAGGATACGGCGTTGTATTAGGTGGTAAATTTGATTAAGGTACATGTTGAAAATTAACCCCCTTATTCTTAACTGTTTGAATGTCTTTTAAAAATTACCCTTATATTAAGGGACGGTTATATACACGTAAATGAACAAAAACGGGTGAATTGTAAAGCCGGCCGCCGAGGTTACCTATAATTCCGGCTTATAAGCGCCGTCTTTCTGGTCCTTCGAGCCGGATACGATGGCGATGTCCGCGTCTCGCCTTAAACGAAAATGTTAAATGTCCCGGAAACTACATTGGACGACGCCATTTCCTGCCTTACACGCCGCCCCTCCATCCCGTTGCTCGCTGTATTTTAAAATACCAGTAGGTCCTCGCCTAATATAGGCTTAGCCGCCGCCACGAAAGCGTTTGCGAAAAGTGATAAGTATTTTTATGACGATGCGCCGCCTTGTGATTCACGGCGAGGTGACTGGGAGAGAGCATCGCCAAGATATTTCTTTGAATTCGTGATGCGGAAACAAGAATAATAAAAATGGTGCAATCATCCTCAAACACGATTATAACGCTTGTTGCTATGTCGAATATATTTTCGATAGGACTTCTTAAATAACCAATGCAAGGCAGGCGTGCATCCACAGGGCAATGGGGACATTTGCTCTTCCCTTCGGGCCTAGTCCATACCATTGATTAAATAACACTATTTATTTAACCAATAGCCATATTTTCTAACTACAGCTGGGTTAAAACCCAAAAGGGCCATAAGAGCTAAAATGTTGCAGAAACCCTACATTCCAACCATTTAGAAAATGCTCCTGAAACTCTGCTTAAAGTCAGTCCTTAAGAAGATCATAATATCCTTGGCCATTTCCGACAACTCTTTCCACATGTCAAGAAAGCAACAGAAGGGATTAACAAACTGCTCTATTAAAACGACCTTTGTCAATTTGCAAGCATAACTTAATTCCTGAGGTCAGTGAAAGATGTACTACCAATGCAAAGCCCTGCTGTTTATCAAAATCGAGTGTAGCTGTGGGTTTGCTAATTTCGGAAGACGAAACGCCCCATTATGACTCGAGTAATGGAATACATTAAGGCGTAAAAAACGTTCATAAAAAAAATCGGCACTCTGCGAGCACATAATATCTCATAGTGGATTGGTTGTAGTTTCACAATAAAATTGTACTCTCATAAGATCAATTCTATTTCCGCAAATGATCAGGGAAGCAACCGAAATCAGAAAAACGCTGAACTTCAATCGAAATAAAGGTTTCAAACTTTCTACCACATAGAACCATCTTATTATGAAGTTCTTAACAAATAATTTCTACCGCTGACCGTGGTGGTAGAAATTAAACTACTTGCCCCAACACCCAATGATCGCAGAGTGCCTGCACGCAGCGTCCACGACAGTCGGGAAAACTACCGTCTAGTTCCACGCAAGAATCCGTTTTCTTTTAATTAAAATGGCAAATACCTGCAAAAATTTTAGAATTTATATTTCTTCTTGATGCCGATCGGGATATGACTGCTTTAGGAGAGTAGTGGACATGAGAAACAGACACTTAGCAACTTGAGTTATTCTTACAAGTACTATAGATGTATTGGCCAGGTCTGATAACGATGAGTTTCAGATCCTGGCAACGCTTCATGTGACAATTGCATCTGCCGAGAGATCCTTCTCGTTATTTTGGCGTCTTTAAACTTCCTTAGATCGACGATGCTTGGGAGTCGCCTCCTCGGTCTTGCTCTTATGCACATCCACATGGATATAGCAATTGACGTCGAAAACATAATTACCAGATTTATAGAAAGCCATCGAAAAAGGTTGAAATTTATTTATTCATATGTTATTATGGAAGTAAAATGCATTTATAAGGTACGTACCAAAATCCCTCCCCCCTGAGCAAAGTCCCGATCCCCTAAAGAGTCAAGGCTGTAGCAATAAATGAAGGGTTTAATTATTCAAGAATACCAGACTTCCACATAAATAAAATAACTATTAGCTTACTCAAAATTACATAAATATGTACTTTCTTAGGTAAAATTTGTGAATTTAACAGGACAATAAAACATTTATAGTGCATCTGAATTGGAGTGAGTTCCGCTCTACAAAGATACAGTAACGTGTATATAGCTGTTCTGGGGGCAAATGAGTATTAATTCAAGACTTTTATAAATTGAGAAGCAGTCTTTATGGAACACAAATGCTTAAATTTTATACCATTAGACGTGTATAAAACGTTAAGAGAAGATAATGTATTTATTGATCTTCGAATCTTGAGCGAATCTGATCATAATATCACTCATTTCCAATAACGAAAATATTTTTTCTTACAAATCTCACAGCAAATCATTAATTTTTAACAAATTCAAAACGAACCACTCTTATTCGGTATTGTAAACATCGATATATAAGGCAGCAAATTATATTTATTTACAAAATTCGCGAAAAGTTAGTACATTCAATAATGGTGAGATAAAAATAAAGAAATATTTCCAACCTCCAATGGTTATGTTGCTCCATTAAATTTTCTATTATATAGCTTTGCGAATATTGCTCTTCTCTGTTTCATATCTGGTTATCATATAGCACATAAATTTCAACCTCAGTAGCGGATCAATGATAAAATATCGAAGCACCTTGAATATTTCCTTCATTATTATTTACATCTCGTATCTGTTTAACCTTGTCCTATAAGTAAAATTTTGTTGCAATAGCAGGTTTTCATATTTCTCTGTTTCAGTTGTGCAATATGAGGAAAACATATGTCCCCCTCCCTGCTACGGCCTTGAAAAGAATGACCGAAAACGTCACACACCCGAGTAAATCCATTAAAGGGCGTCGCGGACGAGATAAAACATTTCTGCCAGCCGAGTCATGCGGCACGAGCCGTTCGCTAGCGCGAGCGCCGTGGCCCTTAATCTGCGGTTAATCTCTAATATTACATTACGTCCGGTCAATTTAACCGGCCGCGGTTCGTTAGCGCTGCCCCTTAATCGGTTTAGCAAGGCTTTAAGGCCCCACTAACCGCCACGTTTTTACGCATTAATGCTGTTTTGTGGTCTTGCAAAAAGAACTTTCTTTCCCTTTTTATACTTCTACTCCCGCTATTAAGCTTTGGCGGGAGTTTGCAGTCATAGTCCAAGGAAAAAGAGAAGCAAATATTCAGAATCCATCGCTATAATTAACGGCGATGGCAATGAGAACGGGCGAAGAGCGAAGATATTCCCGAGAGAGTCGGGCTCCGCAGCGAATGTTATATCGAGGATGTCGTTAATCGTACACGCGCCGTGTCCGCCTCACAAATTTTAGCATCAGCCTTTTAACATATCCCTACATTTGATTTTATTTGATTAAAAGAAATATTTTGTATTTATTTATTTATTTATTTAATATTTCACACACATTTGTAAAATATTTTATAATGTTTAAAATCTACCTCGCTAGAGGGACGCCCGTAAGTTTTTAATTTCTATACGCACCAATTTTATTTTTATTTACTCCAAATCGTTTGCAAGATAAGCGCATAAAAAGAATTTAAGTAGAATTTATATTTACATTATAACAGGTCAGTGAAACTATAGTAAAACTTCAAATGCGA
>JAOPUG010000053.1:24460703-24471294 GCA_027564375.1 Micropterix facetella | reverse complement strand
ATGTGAAAACGTTTACTATTACATGCCCATTATCATGAATAGGACTCTGATTTCGTCATTTCGAGTTTTAGAAAACTCATAAAAATACTGGTGCGCCTTTTATTTTACAAAGAAAACGGATATTTTACTATTCTACTGATACTAACGAATGACGTAACGATATTTTTCCGTTTCGACCAAATTGCATTTTTCTCAGTGTGGCTGCTTGTTATCTGGTTGGTTTAACTCGTGGGGCAGCTCCTTTCCGGGAGCCTTCTCGAAACCCTCTTCAGTGAACCAACCCAGTGAACCCGCTTTGTGGCGAATCTGGGGACGGACAGCTGACCCACGGGGCGGAGAAGCCGGCTGTGTTTATCGATTGAGACTCGGAGGGGTCTGGGAACGTATGTTCCCTAAGACGCGGGAGTAGGTGTCGACCTCTCTTCACCTATCCTTATAAACAATCTGTTGGCCGTCCTAGTGACGGAATGCCGCGTTATTACGATAGGTAGAGGTTGTGCAAGCTACTTCGAGCCTTGTACCAAACGGGTGGATGGAGAAATCCGTCTAAATTTAGTAGTTAGAGAGTGAGGTTTGGGTTTAGCTTTGCTTGCCTAGTATCTCGCCAATAAGGCGTTGGACTCTAACGGGATGTGGCGGGGTTTGAGACGTGGATTTGTCTTCGTCACAATTGCTTACGTTTCATCTCGGGGCGATATAATGATAACGTTCGTTGAAATACCTCGGGGTGACGGGTTCAACCGAGTATGGTCTTAACCCCTGTCTGACTGATGTGCAACTGCAACTGCATTTCCGTGATGTGCGTGAGGTACACCGAGAAGATCTTGAGGATCGTATCATACTCTATGCGGGTTTTATCGGCAGAAGATTTCGTGCCCATCCATGGTAATACCAGTGCCTTGAACTGGTCGATATTCCGCTAATACATTGGCCACCACGCAGTTCTGACATGAACCCAATCGAGCATTTACGGGACCAACGCAAGAGAAATGTTCGAACCAGAATTCGTGCTCTTAACTCACTGCGTACTCTTACAACACGGCGATTGAAGAAGAGTGGGGGAATAAGTCACAAGATTGTATTGATCAGGTCTACAATAAACAGGATAGAAGCAATTAGGACGCACGAGGGAACTTAAACTATTGACAATAAATATTGCTTGATATGATCCATGTTTTCTTTGTTGGAATACCAATTTCATGAGTTATTTTATCCTTGCTTATTTTCAGTTTCGATTCTGGCCCATGTATAGGTTGCATAGGATAAATTACAATCCCCGTAAATGGCCTTATTATGAACCCAATTATATACCCTTTTACATCATATAGTTTTTATGTTTATAAGAATACGTTATATTTACATAATATTTTAGTATATTCAGAATGAGTCGATTTTTTTGCTCGCCAGTTTATTTATCTATTTATGGAATCGAAGTGCGTGATTTTTTTCTGAAATTTCATTAGTCGTCTTTCGAATTGGGAATAGATATTGGAATTTAGGGGTGGCTCTCAGCGAGAGGGACAAGGGTCGTTTCTTTGGGTCCGGATATGTCATCACTTTTCAAATGAGAAAAGTTTAGCTGTCGTCCTACTAGGCCACCCTATTACATACCTATACACTCACGTACACGATGACATTCCTATATTTACTCTACTACCGCCCGCGTAGTAGAGATTGCCTGAAGAGTTTTAGTCACCGAGTCAATAACAGATTTTTTTCATTAAACCAAATTAAAAATAAACATTCCGTACAACGCCAATTGTGAGTTTCGATGTATGAATTAATAGATAGCTAAAATTTACCCAGTTTGCATGCAGTAGTTTCCACATATATATATATATATTACGAAACAACGTATGTACAAACAAATTGCCGTTTCTTGATATCGCGGATATATTTTGTTCAGCTCGCCCGTGTCCTTCAGATCGTATCTCTCCTTACGGCTGGGAAAAGTTGATGTAGAGCCCTTTTTGTGACGATAAGATGTTTGAGTTATCTCCGACGGTTATTTTATGAAATTCCAAACACGTGTCTGCCTCGCCTACATTGACTTGCGCACCCGAGGACACCGTACCATTTGTCGACTTAACAACTTTCATGGAGTCATAAATGGGCTGTAAAATAGTTTATTACATCGATTGAATTACCCGATAAGACTTACACGAATATGAAATTGGAAGAAAAGTTAATGGAAACGTAAAAGCTTATTTGTTACCAGGGTGAGCAGGAAAGAAAATTGTCCCAGCGACTTTAGTGATATCATTAGTTTTAAAATAATTTTAAAAAGTCTGACTGAATAGGATATTTATTAAAATATTACTAAGATTTTTAGACATTAGTAGCATAATGAATAAGAAGTGTAGTCAATACAATTAAATGAATAATTTAATATGTCAGAGAGAAATAGTCTTTAATAAAATTAAATCATAAAATATACAGCAATAATAATCTGTATGTTAAGATCTAATATTTAACATTCCAAGAACTCTTCACTAAAGAAATGTGAATAATATTTGTACGACGAAGGAATGATGCCTCTGCCCAAATGATGTTTTGATCCTGGAAACTGTGGCACTTATTGACATTTTTATCCTCATTAAGCTTCGATCCTGCACAACATGCTAGACATAAGCACTATTTACTATTTGGTAAGATATATTTTTTTATTTGGTAAATGGTGAGCTTTACTTATTTGGTAAATGACAATATATCTTTACTAATTTGGTGTTTGGTAAATTACTTATTTAGTAAGACATCTTTTATATAAAAAATATCTGCAATATAGTATCAGAGATTCAATAAAAAGATCGATTAAAGGATTATGAATAAAAAACAATAGGGTGAATAGGAATTGATAGCGTATTATCCTGCTGTGACCGAAATGGTAGACCATGTCTACTAAGAAAACAAAAGTTTTCCATAAAATAGAGGTGGGATTATAAATGATGTTATATAAGTGAGATAACGCAGGTAGGTCTCTTCACTCCCTGATTTTCAACTGCTGGGTTTTTTTCCGTACTCAGTGATATAGTCCTACTGACGGAGGTTAAATATGTCACGTCGCCTTTTTCAGTCTCTCGAATGTAAACAACACATATCCGCGTAATCCAGAATCGAAAGCAATAAAGATTCCAGCGCGGATTGTTTAACGATCACCGGAAGAAGACTCTGTATCCAGTGTAAATACTTTGCTTGTCTGCCAAGAAAGATTATTGTCAATGAGCATTACCAAGTTCCCAACCACATTAGAGTAGGTAATCAATGATATTCTGTTATGATGTATCGGCACCATGTTATTCGCTAATGTTAAACATAACTTACGATGCTATTCGCTATGACCAAAACGATATGGTGTAACTCAAATACGTTATCGTTCCGCCGGTATTTTAGACAAAGCGAGAATGACATGGCGCTCTAATCGCTCGTTATAAGAAAGAAAGAAATAAAAGTCTGTTTCAAATTGTCAAGCTCCCGGATATCGCGTTGCTCTCAGCTGATATGAAAAATCATGAAAATATTTGAATTAGATTTAAAAGTACTTTGTTTAATCACCAAAATGTTCCCCGCACACGAATATTTCGAGAGAAAGTCGTTCTTTCTTGGATGACAGCGATGCTATGACAGCTTATCTATTCACTCCTGCGTGCAGTGTAATACGCTTTCAAACGCTAATGATTTCCACAATGGGGAGCGACCACCTGTACCAATCAGGTTGTTTTATTACATAGCGATTCGTCCACTGAACGCAGCCTCCCTTCAACAGGACCGATTTTGTGCCTGTTATATTTTGACAGTTTTATGTACTCATAATCATATGGATTCTAGTACGCAACCAATAGCGAATAGCCGATAGCAAATGGCTACAATGATAGACTTACATAATAGGGAAGATTATTTCCAATTTTTTAAGATAACAGTGTAGCAACGTTAGCTAACGCCAATAGTCTTTGCCCACCAATTACGATAGCCTGAGACTTCGTGGGGTTAATAATGCAATGAGATTTTGCCCAAAGAGATACCGTATCCAAGTTAGTATTTATTGAGGCTATTGCACTGGAAAGATCGTCCGGTCTGGCGCATATATAGATTAGAATATCATCCGCGTAAACATGAACTAAGGTTTCTAACAATTGCCTTGATGAATATGGAGAACAGTAACGGAGACAGTACCATGCCCTGCGGGACGCCAGCTGTGAGTTCAATCATAAGTGATAGAGCATCAGATGAATTCACAGACTGCTTTATATCACACAAGCATAAGTTGAAATATGAGGTAAAACTTTTAGAGACACGGAGAGAGCACAACCTTTCCAGCAACATATCAAAATCAACAGAGTTAAACATGCTACTGAAATCCAGTAGTGGGGGAACGGTACGTTTTGTTTCATCCGTAGTACGTCCAATATCATCAGTGACCTTGACTAGAGCGGTGGTAGGGCTACGACCTGGACGAACAACGGATTACAAAAGATCAAGCAGGTTGTTAGAGCACATAAAATGGTTAAGCTGAAGATTCGCTTTAGAAAATAAGGAATTATGGAAATAGGTCTAACATTTTCACAATGAAATATTCACAATTTACAAATAACACAGTCGAGCCTACCTTGGTCGGTATAGGATTCGGCCTAGGTAAGCAGACTTTATACATATCACCTATTTATGAAATTATTATTTTCTTTTTCTTATTCTTTTTTAGAATCGTATTAATGCAAACAACAAACTAAATTTAATAAATTTAACATATTTGAGTGAAATATGACGTATGCACATTTTAAAATAACTCTCTTGTAAAATTGACAATATCTGACGGTACAAAGTACACCTCTAAAGTACAAAGTTGAATTTTAATAATATACTACATATATTCGATTGAAGTTTTCACGATAATAACTGTAATATATCTTTTGCTATCTTGACATCCAATGCATTCCTTAACTCTTTGAAAATTTCTATTTATTTCCTTTCTCTCTTTCCGTCCGCCACAGTTGGCCAGTCGTCTGTTTGCGTCTTGCTTGATATCGTTGCGGGAAATAAGTTTGCTCTCTATCAGAAATAGGTCTAAGTGCTGCCTGTTCGGCCCGTCCGTAATTTATTGAATGGACGCTGATTAGCCTCGATTCCTGACCGCACTTTTATTGAAATACGAGGCACCTTTCTGCTATATCGCCTTTACGAACGTTCAGAATGTAGATAACTTTATTGAGAAAGAAGTTAGTTTATTAATATAATTATTTGTGGCTAGTGGTGCCTAATGGTGCCGTGCAGCTTTGGTCTGATGGTCACTTTTTCTGTTTTCTGCGCCTGCCTAACTCACAGTGCAGCTCCCATCCGGTATCCTCCTCGAAGAGGGACTAACCTGGAAAGGCCGTCGTGAACACTGCCTGCGGCTTTAGTGGACCGTGGATAGTTGTAATCGAAGGTTGCAATTTGGAGTAACACTTCGGATGGAACTGGGCGGTTTGAACACCGTACAGCGTCGGCCAATCGGGGGAGTCTAGAAACAGGGGTAGATATCTACCTGATGTCATCTATCCTTAGAAACAATCCATCGGCCACCCGATCCCGTGTGAGATTGACCGGCAAAGGGAGCCCCGGATCCGCGAAGAATTCGAGTAACGAATTACCGCTTACATTAAGCAGAAGACGCGAAAGCGACTTCAAACCTATGACCAGACGGGAGGATGAAGAAATCCGTCTAAATTTGATAGTAAGGGAGCGAGTAGCCCCCTGGATTGAAATTCATAATGCCTCGCGGTATGGAGTTCGACTCTTGCGGGCTATTGTCAACGAGTTATTGCGTTCTGATAAATTTCGTTATAATATCCCGCTGTGGCAGGTTCGCCTTTAGCATTGACACCCTCCGCTGCCCATCCGTAATTTATTGAATATGCGTTTATTAGTCTCGATTCCTGACCGCGCTTTTATTGAAATACAAGGCTCCTTTTTTCTATATCGCCTTAACGAACTTTCAGATGCTACATATGTTTATTGAGAAAGAATTTTGTCCATTAATATTATTATTTGGGATAGTGATCACAGAGAATAGGAAAGTATTTAGAAAAAGCAATATCATGCGTCAACCTAGTGACTGGATTTGCTCCTTCTGGAGTATTTTTATCCACTCAAAACTGCGATGATTAAACCCATATATTATGGCCCCCCAAAATGTGCGCTATTTTATGTGAGGAGGTAAAAGCTAAACGGAGAAAGAATGCCTAATTCCCTGTGGACATGTACATTTTATGAAATTACAGGTTCTATATTATGCAGATATTAAACAAATGTATGTATATATTAAACGAGCGGAATGTTACCCGGCGTTGCTCTAGTTCCGGGTGTTGCTCTATTTTTACAACAGAGAAATTTGTCTAACACAAAACCTATTCGAAAACTTTACGATTCCTATATCAAAAACAAGAGGAGTCGTGTATATTACAGATATAAATAGCTCAAAATAAATTCGTTACATACCTTTATAGTAAGGAATTCAGATACTTTCCTGGATATACACAGGAGATCAAACCTAGCTTATTTATTTTGGACATGGTCGGTTATAACGGTTTGAAAAAGCGGATTAAGTATTTAGGCAACATAATATGATGACCACATTTTTGCATGTGCGCGCGCGCGTTTGTACGTGTGCGTGTGCAGTATGTTTTAGAGGTTTAAAATAGTATTTTTTAAACCTCTATGTAGAAGTTTAAGAAATACTTTTTTCGTAGGCACCCAGGATGAATCTTCCTGGAGTGGAGTGTTGGGCTTTGTCAAGTCTTATGATGGTATTGACCACGATCCGCTGTGGTTGGTGAGACCCGGCATGTATTGGCTCGGCGAATATGTAACCCGTATCGACTTATAACCATCCTTTACCACCTGCCTCCTGTTCTCCTTGGGATGGCTGGTAGATATTACAGCGCGGGGCGAGGATTAAGCCTTAGCCTCTTCCTTCAGATGGTCGGAGTCATTGCTTCCTTCCTCTTATTTGTTCTTCTTTTTCCTCTTGTCTTTATTTCTCTCCTGTTCAGCTTGACATACTTCCTCCAGGACTTCAGTTGCAAACGTGCTGGTTGCTTTCCAGGCTGACTCTGTGAAAGCATAACTTCCACCAGATTTTCAGGCTGGGTTCTCCCTCCGACCGTAGTCTCGAGAGCACTGCAGGGTGCGTTAAAGCGCGGGCACACGTAGAATATATGCTTTATATGTTGATGGCTTCCAAGGTGGACCGACTTCTACGGAACCCGTATTGGTTGTCAGGCAGTCGTAGCTCGACCGCTTTCTCGATACTCTTATGGAGTATATGCTCCAGAATCTTTCCGGTAGTGTACAGTATGCAGAGTGGATGATATGACGAGGTTTCGCCTGGCGGCTTTTTCCCCTTGGGAAGGAACACCAATATCTGTTGCTTCCACTTGAAAGGAAAAATCCGCTCTTGGAGACATGCATTGTATATAGACTGCTATATTTCTTGCGCTGCGTTGGTGGCTATCTTCAGGGCAATTTTGGGGATTCCATCTAATCCTGGCGCTTTGGTGTTTCCGAATCGGCCGCAGGCGTCCAGGAGCTACTCTGATGTTACTGGTGGGATCGCCCCTATGTCGTACTCCTCAGTCGAAAAGTCGTGTTCCGGTTGTTGTGGGGATAGTACCGTAACGGTCTTCCTCGGGAGACTAACTTTTTGGGACACGTAGGCGGTGGCATCTGCTAGCTTTTCAGTCGCTTCATGACCACAACATACGGTCTCCCCCACGGATTCCCCTCGATTTCTTCAAGGAGCTCATTCCAGTACTGATTCTTACTACCTTTGATCGCTTTGTTGAGCGTCCGTCATACCTCTGTACTTGGTATTTAGTTCTTCGGGGTCTGGTTTCTTCCGGCCTCGCCATGCATGTCTCCTCGTCCGGATGGTATTGCTCTTGCTAAAGGGCGGCGATAGTATTGTTCACCCAATATACCGACGGGAGCTTGTTCCAATACGCTTTCAGGGCATAGTTGCATCGCAGGCTTCCGTCACTTACCTCATGACTTACTGCGCATTCTTCGTGGCATTGCTACCAGTGATCGGCGTTCGTCGAAGGCCTCCTGGAATGAGCTGAGGTCGAACATGTTCATCTTCCAGCCAATACCATTCATCTTCTTAGGTGCTGATCCAGTCTTCCGTTTGGTGGATACCTACCAGAGGATCGCAACATGGTCACTAGCGGTGTAGATATCCATTGCCTTCCAAGAGCAGTCTCTCCCAGCGAGGCTGTTACTCACGAAGGTGAGGTCCGCGATTGAACTCGCTTCTCCTCTTTCGAATGTTGGTTTCTCGCCACTATTCAGCAGGATCACATCCAACGAGGACATGGCTTCTAGCAGCATTTGCCCCCTCGCGTTTGATTCCTTACTACCACAGTTGACTGCTCAGGCATTGAAGTCCCCAGCGATTGCCACGGACAAGTGCTTCTTCGCGTCCTCGGTTAGTCGGTGCAGGAAGTCCACAAACTCGTCGATGGATAGGCTAGGTAGAGCATAGCAGCTGTATATGGTAATTCTGTCCAGCTTAGCTCTCGCAAAACCTCTTTCCGTCGTGTTGGCAACCCTCTGGAAGGGATACTTGTCACAGGGCCAAATAATGGCCTTAGTGGTGGTATCCATCTCCCACAGCTGGACATTGAGATGTCTGTACGGCACCGAGATCATGAAGAGGTCGGGCTTCAGCTCCCGCGCGGACTGCGTGAGCAGATCGTGTGCAGCCTCACAGTGATTGAGGTTGAGCTACAGTAATCTCATCATCGTTTCCTTGTTAACACCTGGGCTACCTCCTTGTATACCGGACATATCTGCTACTACCAGCAATGTCAGTGCAGTTGTTCGTGCGGCCCTTTGCGACGCAGAGATGTCTGTACGGTTTAAGATTCCTTCTCGCATTAAGAAACCAGATGGCCGACCTCGCCACATTTGATGAAGAGTTTAGAGCAGTCCACCTCGCTCTTGCAATTGTTAGAGGGATGCCCGAAGTCCCAACACTTGTAGCACTTCAGCGGCCTCTCCACTCCTCTAATCCGGCAATTGACTCAGCCGATCTTGATCTTGCTGTCTTTTCCAACAACATTCTTCGCCGTTGCCACATATATTCTTACCCACGCCGTCTTACCAGGTGCTTTCGTATGCCTTTTGCCGTCTGGTGCCTCAATATGGCTGCCACCATAAGTGATGCATTTAACCATATGCGAGTGTGCCACAATTTTAGCAACATTTTTCTCACTGTGTCACTGCAGTTAATTTTAACAAATGGTGTGTGTTCACATGTGAAAACATACGATTGTGAGGATGTGTTTGTGGATCATACACATATACACGACGTGTGTATGTGTATGATGAAAGCCATCATTGTGGGGACACGTGTGTTAATTTCTATTTTTTGCAAATGAGCATGCGGGACGTGTCTTTGAACATGACCGCCGCCGCCAGCAGGCAGGAAACTTGCGAGGACTTTCAGATGAATATTCACCATAATTTAAAGAAAGTTGTGTTTAAATACAACATAATTTAAAGAAAGTTGTGTTTAAACATTAACCCAACATGGCAGTACAATGTGACTATCACAAGAACTCTTTTCGAAAAATCAATTACCGTCAATCAAAATCCGTAGAAGAAAACACACTCCATTTCAAAACAAATAAGCAGTACTTCAAAAGATGCGCGCGAAAATTCTGCATAGAATAGAATATTTTGATACTAAAATTAAAGAATAAATCGCTACTTTTGGTAATTTCACGTGTACTACCGGCGAGTTCACTGATACGCCAATCAAATTAGGTCAAAAAGGGGTTAACCTTGAATAAATTCATAACCGCTATTTTCTTTGTGTACGGGATAGAATTAATAGATCACTAATTTTAAAATATCCGACAAAACGTATGTGTGCATTTCTACACACGGTCTTAGATAGGGAATTCTAAGGTTTTGGGGTGTAGAGGGATTAATTCGGAACATAATAAACTATATATACCTGTGTGCAAAGTGTTACCGTTTTTGGGTATGGATAAGAGTTTTTATTATTTTACCTCATATTAAATTTTATTTTTATGTTAACGCTGAAAGCAAATATTTCATTGAGAATATTTATATCATCATCCTCAGTATTTATATTACATAGATAATATAAACTACTGAAGTTATGGTCTGACTGCAGTAAAAAATATTTTAATCAAATTAAAATACTAAATCTTGGCAGGCGGAAAACTCAAGGGTTTGTCAAACGTCGGCCCTATGATGACTTCTAGTTATTTTTGTCAAAACAGATGGATTGACCCCAGGCGATATGTACCTAATTTTACGACTCATCATGGTCAACAACTAACTATTTCTTATTTCGTATTTCTACAGTGAATTCCGTTTTAAGCAGTAAAAGTGTATAAAACCGTAAAATTCTGACTTTTTGGGGTATTTTTTATCAAAACTCATGGATTTGACCCTAGGCGATATGTAACTCATTTTACGGGTCTCGTCACGATCATCAACTTTTCCTTTTATTATTTCTACCGTTTATTCCGTTTTGTGCTCTAAAACTGCAACCCAACCAATATTTTTTGGGACAAATTTTATG
>JAOPUG010000053.1:24416269-24428127 GCA_027564375.1 Micropterix facetella | reverse complement strand
CCCCCCCACCCCCCCCCCCCCCCCCCCCGCGCCGCGCGGGGCCGCGGGGCCGGCGCCGCCGCCCGCCCCCCCCCCCCCCCCCCCCCAACGGACATCGTCGTAAAACTCAAAAGACATAGAGTTGCGTTTTTTGTGCTTGCTTCATGCGGCGAGTACGTCCCACATATTCCATACTCGCAGTGAAAGTTTAGTGATAAGTTTTCTTGACCTGATAAGTTTTTTATTTACAAAAAATATATAGGGTGGACCAGAAAGGAATGTAATTAGTATTGTTCTGTCACTCGAACAACCGATGGTGGAACGGCGTGAGACATACCGCGTCAGCTCGTAAGCTTCTTGATAATGTTATGATGGCAAAGTTATGATGGCAAACTTTACGGGAGCACAATATCCATTTTGTGTAAAGGCATTTTTTCGAAACAATAATCTGAGATACGCAGTTTAAGTTCTTAAGAAGTATAATCTGAGATACGCACTTTCTTAAGAAGCATACACTTCGCCCCTTGCGCCAGTTTTCCAGATCAGCCCGAGCTTCTGTCCCCGGATCCACTGCACAGCGGGTGCACCAGGTTGGTCCCTCTTCGAGGAGGCTCCCGGATAGGAGCTGTCCGTGAGCTGAGCCGACCAAGTTACCATATAACGGCCATCATAGCCCAGACTACACGGAACCATTATGATCCAGCATATAGGCATTATCTGATGGACTCCAAATCGGTGAATTCACTTCTATTTGACTACTTACAATGGTGTTAAATATAAGGCATATTACCTCGCGTATCTCCAAATTGCTTGAAGCTGCGTAAGATGAAACCCAACAACTTAAAAGATGTCTCCGATAGCGAAGCCGAGTGTTTGCGAAATGTCAACTACAGGTCCTTGGTTTCCGTCACAGATTGCAGCGCTACCCATTTGGCTCAGACCTGAGCAAAAGAGCCGCAATATTCATACCAAAAAGCAGCTTGCCGAGCCCTGGAACCGGCGACTGTTTTACTAGTATGCCGCTAAATTAAATTTTAAAAAAATCTATAACAAATTCTCCACAGTGCGTAAGAGATTTAGCAGTAACAGCGGTGTCGCACGTTCTCCGTTATATCTTTTCGTGTTTTATTTCGCGAATAAAACGCGGAAAATGTCGCCGCGCAGACACGCGTGCCCCGCTTAGGCCGCGTAGGCCACGTACGCCGAATAGGCCCGGTAGGCCTTCAAATCCTCACTTCCCATATAAAATATTCATGGATATAATTCACTTGAAGCCCTCGCGGCGCGCCCGCTATAGCCGACCGCAACAATCCACCGATTTTCCATTTTTCCGCTCAGCGATTTCCGAAAGTTTTCCCAAAACGCTTTTGTGCTTTTCCCCTTGCGGATTTGTGAAAGCTTGCGATTTTTTAACCGCAAACTCGATCCGTTTGAGAGCACTTTGTGGCCATTCGGTGGCCTTTGACTAATTACTGTGTTTTTATGGATTTTTATATTTTTCATATTTTTGCTATCACCGATCTGTTAACAATCAAAAATTCAAGGGAATCATCATATCCAAGGAAAACTCTTCGTTGGATCATCGCCCGAACATAGCAGGGAAACAGACAGAATGAACAATCTATTCGTTTCACCTGACATAATTAAAAAACAAATGACGATTCATTCTAACATACTCAATTCAACCTATCCATGGTCCTGATATAAGTCTTTGATATTGACCGTCAAAGTAACCATTCTTCTGATCTTCAACAACATCATCACCCGTCAACAACACAACATGGCAATAGGAAACGATAGCAAGCAACCGGAAGAGGACAACTAGGATAACATACACTGGATAAACAACTAATATGGACTAGGCAGAACAGTGACTTACTACGGCAATCAATTAAGGACACACGCCTACATGATGACACACTGGATGCAGAAATAAAGAGTTGAGAGTTTTTACTTTTGTATAAAGTTTTATATGCAATACTTAAGTAGCATTAAGCTTTATTACTGCTTTTCACTACTGTTTATACTTTTACGAGTGACTACCAAAACAATTTTAACGTCTTTATAACCAACGTAATTCGACATCGCATTCAAATTTATCAACTCAATCATAATCGGATTTCTGTTTAGAATGCATTTCTTTTAAATGAATATAATAATGTGTAGATCAACACTTGTAACAATTAAACAATGTTAGAGTTTTTTTTTAAGAAAATTATGCGTTTTCTAGAAAGGGGGTGATGTAACGTCCCCACAAATTATTATATTTAACATGACAACACAACATTCTAAGAAAGCAATCAATGTACTTTTAGACGCGAATTAGAAAACATCAACTTCACAGTTTTATTAGTAAAAACAATATTCACAGAAAGTCGATCGAAGTCACTTTCACATTAAATTCATAATATATTGAAAAACTCTTTTAGAATTTCTAAGTAATTAGACAATAGGATTGTCGCTTACGACCCTTGAAATTTCCCTTTATAAATCAGGGAAAATGGCAATGTAAAAGCACTTGTTCATACTACGTTTTCTTCAATACTACAATTCACTGTTGGGCCATTCATATTATAACTGTACCGCCTTATTAAATTAATTGATATAACTATATTTATTTGTTATCCCTCTGCCGCGGGTAAAAGCTTAGAAACATCTCTGCCGAGGAACTGAAGGACATTAATAAGGAGCATTAGAGCCTTATACACTAATTCATTATTTTCCGAATTAAACCAGGATCATGGGCGTTAATTATGCTGTCTTATTTTTAAAAAATACGTATTGCCATTCTTGAGGGAAGACGTTGATTCATCGCATTATGGTGTGATCTTTATGCAAGACAACGCATCGGTTCACTATGTAGTCACATGCAGATTGCATCTTCAAATTGTTCATTGCTCACCATCCACCATATCCTTCAGACCTCGCTTCAAGCCACAATATTCTCTTTCTAAACCTAAAGAAAGAGCTTAAAGACAAGCGATCTTTGCTCGACAAAGTGGTCTGTACCGTCGTTTCCGAGTACTTCATTAGCTAAAATCCAAACTGGTATTACCTTGAGATCAAAACATTGAAGAACTCATTACTTTAGGCATCTTAATATTGGCATCCCTTTATGCATTTGAATACATTATGTTTCTATATTACCAACTAGAAAAATTTAAGCTTCGCAGTGAATATCATAATCATGACATGAGAGGCATCATGATGATAACAATATAGAATTACCATGACCTCGAAACGAGAATTTGATGCCCTAAATTTGCCGGAATCCAACTCGTCAACGGTTTGCCAATTCAGTTAAAAACTCTGGCCGGGGAAGGGAAGACACGAATATTTAACAATTATTTTTAAGTATTTTTAGTTACTTTTTTAATTTTCTTCCAGAGCCGTCTTTCAATGCACCTAATGTTATGATAATACTACTATAATACTAAGTTTTTACACACTATTTTTCACTCATTTCGGTGTCTTCTCCCAATATACGTTATTTCTAGCTATGGGAGTACTGTGCAATCCTCTTAACTCTTCGAAAGCATCACTTCTACTGCTATCCCCCGATATACCCCATGTTGTCGGCTATTAGATAAAGGGCACTAGCGGGAGTTTTTATTGTGAGGTGTAAAAGGTACGGGTGAACCGGTCAACCCCGGACACTTTAACGACTGTTGTCGTACTATCGCCCTGAGATGGAAGCAGAGACTTTATTACGATAAAATTCAGTAATGATATGCCAAAAACCCCTCAGAATGCCTTACGGCGACGGACTGGGAATTGCCACCCAACGGGCAGCCTCACTCCCTGACTCCCATATTTAGACGAATTTCTCCATATTCAAGTCTGGTCACGGATTCGAGATCGCTTTCGCGGTCTCTACCTGATGTAAGGGGTATAATGGGATCGTACAGTCTTGGTCTTAATTGCCAACTCGATTCTATCACGATTGGCCCAACTCACTACTGAACACCTATCCGGCAACTTCCTCGAAGAGGGACGAAACCGACAAATCCGCTGTGCATGGCGGCTTTGCTTAACAACCTTCATAAAAAAGGATCCCCTACAGCCCGGTAATGCGGTGATACGGTCTAAATCTAGTGTATCCTGGTAATGCGGCATCTGCACTCGGTGAAAACTTCGGATGGATTACTTAATGTATAAGACGACGCAAGCGACATCGAACCTGCGACCAGTCGGGGGGTCGGAGAAATCACACCTAAATCTAGTAGTATAGGCACGATGGACGCCACACTGGGCTTGAAAATTTCCAGTGCCTCACGGTAAGGAGTAGGGCTCTTACGAGATGTGATTGAGCTTGGTATGTATATTCGTCTTCGTTCTCAAGTCTAAGTCTTTCATTCCGGGGTGGCCGGGTTCGCCCGTAGCAGTTGACAATCTTAACTGATGTAAGCGGTAATTTGTTACTCGAATTTATAGCGAATTCGAGGCGTCCTTTGCCCTTCAATTATCACTCGGGATCGGTTTGGCTAACGGATTGATTCTAAAGTGAAATCAGGTCAACATCTATACCGCTGTCATAGAAAACTTACTTTTTCAGACTCCTCTGGTTATATGCCGGTTGAGCAGCATGGCGAGCATACCGTCCAGTGCATGAATCTCCCAGTCTCGCCCGAGGTTTTCTCCCGGATCCGCACTTAGATCCCCACTGTCAAAGGCTGCAGTTTACAGACCGCAGGCAGTGGTCATGTCGGCGCGGGAACGGTGATTTAACAGTGCCAATAATATCTTTACCTGTTAGATCGAGAACTTTTCTATCTTCCACGTATTATAGTAGTCTTATGATAGTATATCATCAAAATATTATACTGCTGCAAATGTAGGTAGTCCTCCTTGTCAACTGCGTGGATAATGATGCTTAAACATTATTCTAAATAAGCAAACACCACTGAATTACTATCGTATAATAGACAGTAGACGTGGTTTAGAGCGGAGCCAAGATTTACTATGCTATTGCTATCATAAATGCAGTAAATCGTCCAAGACAAGAGCATGCGATCCCCGCTATATCTGACGCGGTAAATCACCCGTCAACCAACGGCAATGAACCGAAACTAATTTACGGTCTACTTATCTATTTATGGCAGAGCAATCTAATTATTTATTACAAGTTAACGAACCTGCGTTTTTGCGTCTCCAAGAATAATCGTTGCTGTTTTGATTTCATTATGCGAAAAAATGTCGTTAGCTGGAATTATTGAGTTAAGATCCTCCATCATTTCAGCCAACAATAAATCCCTCATTTATTGAAGTGAACAATGCAAAAATAAAATATCCTAAATTTCGACGTAAGAAAATCGTCGACGTAGATAAATTTGGGTAATGGTACTTATAGTACTTGAAGATATAGTTGAGAAAAATGTATATTTAGCACCATGCATCTTTATAAATTAAGCATCATCTATTTTATAACATGTTTTTTTTATCTTACGAGACTGGAATTGTTTCGCTGGCAAGTTTACAGTTTCTTCGGGAATTTTATTATATAATTAACAAAGGCCCAATAAGCCGATACTACTACTGTTCTATCCAAGTATGTTGGGACCCGAATTAGGATATATGACGCATATGACAGCATTGTTTCTTAAGTGATAAAGTTGACGACTTCAATTAAGCTCATTATCCAAATGGACTCCTAGAAATTTTACTATATTGTTTATGCAAATGTTAGGTTTAAGTTTAATTGGGCATTCTTAATACTAGAAATAATAAGAAGACTGTCTTAGACATATTTTGTTTGCCTTGAATCTCATCAAGCATATTACAATCCTTGTGCATTGTATGATATTTGCACCCAGATAACTAGCATACTTCGCAAATCGCTCTTAAAGTATTGTTATGAATTATGCTCATTTCACGGACATCAATTACTTGCTTATACTGAGCCGCTTTCACCACATTCTGATTATGACTCCAGAGATGCTCAAATTCGCTTAAAACTGGAAAAGTATGTTTTATTTGTCTAATGTCGCATATAAGCGACATTATCCTCATACTGAGCCCGTCCGCCTTTTCAGATCGCGTCTTCATAAATCCACGGCCGATATAATCGACGTGGCCTCCTGCCTGCTTATCTGGTCGTCCACCCAATAATCGCCATCTTACCCTGGACCAGGGAGCAGTATTATTTAACCACAGGCATGTGCTATCTCTCTGCTGATTAAAGCTCTACACTCATAAAAAAAAACTCATTTTTTAAACTTAGAAGAGAAGTTATCGCTTAAATGTCTAAAACCATAAAATTAAATTTTACTAAAATCCCGAAAATAGACCCCAAGCATATCTTTAAATTAAGCCAAGGCATTGTTCTATATACAACATTTTTTTAATTGAAGAAAAAACGAATTGTTACTGCGTAAAAGTAGACGATAGTATTTCTCGGTGTTACGGCAAAGTTGCATTTGTCGTCTTCTTGGGGACAATAAGAGTCGAGACTGTCGCGGTAGTTGCGTGCCGGCACTCTTCGTTCATTGAGTATCGGAGATGGTATTTGAAATTATATCGCCGCGATGCCAACCGGCACAGATCGTACCGATGAATATTTTGGTGCGAATATTGAAAATCATCTGTGCACACTTAACTCACTCTGTCCTGTAGCGTCGGCGAGGAGCTTATTACTTAATGGGTGCCATGTGGTGAAAAGTTTGAAAACTTCACTAGTTCGGCGTCCTTCTGATTTCGATTGATTTCCTGATCATTCGAAGAAATTGAATTGTTCCTTTGCAAGAAGAATTCGTTTATGAAAATGCAAACAATGGTTAGTTCCGCTGTCCAATGTATGCTCAATGATTAGCAGTTTTGCTAGACGTTCTTCGCCAACTTATTGTATTCCATTACTTGAGTCATAATGGGGAGTTTCGTCTGTGCGATGTAAGAAAGCCGATGTGTGATGTGGTTTATCTATTACTTGCCATTACGTTATCTACAACCTTCATATCTTCTGCAAAATGGTCGGTTTTACACAGGTCAAGTGCTCGAGTAGTGAGGGATGTTTGCAACAGCCGTAAGTGGTAAGGATGATGGTATGAATCAGCATTTGAATATCGGTCCGTGTGTCTAGATTTTCTGTATAAGGCATGACCCAAGGTGTTATCGCTTCTCCTCGTGAAAATATAAAACGTGGGAAAAATATTGCTCAATTTCACGCGGTAATAATCCGTTTTCTTTCAATTGAAATGTCAAAGAACCGCAAAAGTTTTAGATTTTAGACAGCGTACTCTTTTATAAGGTGTGTATATCATCGTATATACAGGTAGCCGTTATAAGTACAATTTAGTGAGTGAAATTGGATGTTCCCGTATGAAAATTGCGGATGGGGAAACGACAGTCGTAGAAACGAATTTCCTTTATGGCCCATTCCGCTGCCGCCCGTGTACAGTGGCTATCTTTTACGGCGGAGGCTTATAACCAGTTAAGGTAACCGGTTAAAGTAGCCCGTTTATAGTAGGTAGCCGGGGCGATCCCGCCGCGATAAACCGATGATTAATTGGCTATAAAGTGCCATATTGTCTCGACAACAATGGTAGGCTGATTTCCGCGATAATAAATAGTGAGATTTTCATACATTTTATTACGACAATTGTCTGAACCGCCTCTCCAAAATATAACACTGTAGTCGAACTACCTACTCAAATATACACCCCTATCAGAAGGCAAGCGTTACAGGAATAAATGTCTGTTGCAATGTGTTGACTTGGGAGTCACGAAATAAAGTGGACGGCGTAAACCACCTTTTATGGGTCAGTTTCTGGGGGTTTCTGCCTTTTTTTCTTAAAACTTCGTTTATAGTATACACATTCTAAAAAAAAAACCATCGACACACTAATGAGCAATGCTTAACTTATTAATTAATTAAGCACACTGATTACAAAATTAATTCATTGACATTAAGAAATACAAAATTCTTGAGAGTTGTTATGCTGGTTTGTAATATTGTTGTTCTATAACATGTTAAATATTATAGTACTTAGAGTTGTTAAGATGTCTTAATATAGTGTTATTCTAAATATCAGCATTTTAACATTTTAACGTCCTATGTATAATCTTAGTCTTATATAAAGCCTATATAAATGTGATTATGCTAATTTAATCGCGGTTATTAATATGCTAAGCGCCTACACATATTAAAGAAAGCAACGACGAACGACCATGAACATATATTTACCTAAATTGTGTATATAAAGAACAGCGTTAACGATATAAAAGCCACAATGGGCAGTAAAAATGTTCTATAATTAAGTCTGGTCTAGACTAGGATCGCGTAAATTTAGCTGACATCATCCAGCCACAAATTGTGAAACTAAATCGGATTCCGCGGCTGCCGCAGCAGATGAATGGGGGAGATACGAGCTTAGTGTCTCCACAGAGGCCTCCTATTTAGGATCCTAATAAATATTAGGTATTGTTCGCTGAAACAATCGCTTATTACAGATTATCACGTCTGGGCTGAGTATTTTAATTGTTGTACTATAGGGAACCGAAAGATGGCTTTATATCATCTAGCTCTTATAATAAGAGACCGTGTTTTAGTCCTTAACGAATAATTAAATGGACAGTCACGACCACAAACGCAATAGAACCGTCCTATAGATATGAACTAGATTATAAAGCGACGTACAATGTTAAATTTCGATAGTCTCTCGGAAGTTGTAGGAATATTTCATAAACAGTTTGAAATATATGCTTAAAGCTCTAGCAGAGTTACATACTCGGTACACTTTTATATAACAAATAAACAATTATCACAGAAATTAGCGCCTAACGCGGAAGACAGAAAAGGAAGCGAGCAACGGACCCAACTAAATGAAGCACAAAAAAAAACATATTTATTTCATATATCAATGCGATTGCATCGAATTCTGGGCGATAAGCACTGCTCAATAATTGCCGAGAAGGCTTTAAATACTCTCGGGCTAATATTTCGGCCTTACAAGCCGTTCACCAGTACTGAGGCAGCCACCACCGTTAATACTCTTCGCAACCAGTTTTCAAGACTCAGATTGAAGATCCAGGAACGGTTCGTAAGATATATTCCTCTACGCAATGGAGAAATGCACGATAGCTGTAGAGAAAGGATCAACTATAACAACATACTTATTTTAAAAAAAATGCCGAACCATTTCAAAGTCTAACCTTTAAACGGGAATTACATTCAGGATAGTACAATGCTTCACGCGTTCAAAAAATCTTTTTGATGTTACATTAGGCTATACCAACTATAGCAAGTTCTCGGTATTGTATCATCTGTTACATAATTAGAATACGAATTTCTCTAAATCTGATATTTTGCACTTGAGGAAAGAGAAATTCATATATTGTGTACAAGAAAAAGTCAAGCAATCACAATATATATCACATAGACTTGCGCATACGTTTTTCGTGATCACACACACAAGCATCCATCTACAAATAATTCAAATGCAATCGATCACAATTTAACCCCTTGTTATTTTGAGTTTTGACTTGAAAACTTCTTTTAAAAGGCTCCAATACTAATGACCCGCCAGAGTTATCCATGAAAGGCCTTTGTTGTCCGGAAATATGTTAAGGCGTGATCTCGTGGTCCAAGAGTTGCTGGCGAGGTTATGTGTATATTCTAAAAATAGATGATCATCTATTGCTAAGTGTATTCAACTTGGGTGTTTGTGTGCTTACTTCATCGAGTAGGGCAAGGGTCGGACAGGCATCTCTAAATGTAATACGCGTTGCCATAGAATCAGTCATAACTCCGCAACGGAAATGGTTACACAAGTGGTTCTTTCATAGTCGTGTAGATTTTAAGTGGTTCTTTCATTGAAATGTGAGTTGAGCAGCAAAAAAATAAGTGGTCGAGTGAAAAGTTGTGCTGAAAAGTCGTCCTCCAAAAGATGTTTTAACGCAAATAAGATTACGGTAGTGTAGACATACTACCCATTCTAATTTTTGTTGTAGTAAAAAATGTAGTAGCATTTATAGAATTAATTTGGATTGACAAAAATAGTAATTACTGCTGATAATTTAATAAATTAGCCATAAGTGTTGGAAGTCATAAACGCCTGTTTCTTGATTATTAATATATTTTTTCGTATTGCTGTAATGTTCCCGACCAATATCAATTTGAAATCGAATTTGACTTTACAAATAGTCGGCACCAACACAGAGACCAACAAAATAATATTGAGAACACAGCCATTTCAACGGTAAAGTATATGTATAACTTCGAGAATTACCCAAACCAGGGAAAGTGTGGAGCCCTGGTAGCACGGGAACTTGGTGGACGACGGCATCGTCTCCATTCTAGACACTTCACATTACTTTACGAAGTTCGTCGCGCGATAATATGACTACTGCTGTGAGCCACCGATTTCGCAGTTTTTAGTCACTACTACTCATTTACTTTCATATTGCGGTATTAGTAATCTGATTTTTATTCAATTTTTCAATGTTTTTTATTCTTTATTACGAAAATAACTATAAACCAAAACCTGTATTTATTTTTGAGTCCATATTACTCGGAAATGGCATTCCTTAATTAGAAAACAAAATACAGAAACAGTAGCTATTTGTTTTACGAAGTTTTATTAGGAATTACATTTTAGATATTTGGAACCATCTTCTCGTAAAAAAATATAAACATCCATTTTGTGGTGACTAAGTTGCCCTGAGACGCCGAAGAACGGAGAGAGATGGCAGAACATAGACATCGGTATGGTTGTTAATACTAAATCGTCGGGCTTCGGGAACTTCTTAAATTTTCCGGGAAACCAATTTAAGTCTCATATTAAAAACAAATTTCGTAAAAAAAGCATATTATAAAATATATGAGTACTTAACTGATAGTATAGAACATTATCTGTTGCTGAGTGTTATTCAACTCGGGTGTTTGTGTGCTTAATTCACCGTCACAGTCTCTTTTTAAGTACCTAGTATACGTTTTATTATAACCCAAAGATTATATTCATCTTCATTGACTATTTTAATTTAAGACGATTTTCTAACGACGAAATTTAGGATTTTTTATTTTACATGTTTCACTGCAATATATAAAAGCTTCATTGTTGAATTACTTGTTTCTGTCTGTCTTTTTTCTTTCTCTTTCTTGTGTTTAATTCACGGGAACGTCGATGACGTGAACGATAAGGACCAAAGACATGAAATATTTTTGAAATATAGAATGACAATTTGTATTTGAAAACAATAGTACCAAAAAAGTGGTCACTGGTTTTCTTTGGCGGTTCTTTCTAATGGAATCTTACTTGTAGAATTCGCTGGAAAGAAAGAAAAAAAATATATGAAATGAATGTACCTACTATTATTGTCTTTTGACGTTCAGTGTGCTAAATTAAATATGTTTGTACTGAACTGAATGAAATTATTCAATAATTTGTCAAAATCAATACTAGATTCTTACAAGTTGTGTTAGAGGAACCTATTCGTGCTTAACTGTCAACAGTATCGCAACTCATTTCATCACAATACATTGCTTCCCTAGAAATTCAAATTGCGGGTTTCGTTACAGTGGATGCCCTCGTGTACTCAGGTATGACAGTTTTGACAACAACCATGTAATAGTTGTAGATGTGTCCACTACAATCGACGTTTCAAGGACACTTCAAAGCTACGCTAAAATGAACTATGCTTATTAATTAAGTTTCACTAAGTATCGCGATGTGACTTCATCGCAAGTATCGAAACGGGCTGATTTCATAAGTTGCCATTTATTGGGAATGGCAAAGGAATGTCAATAGGATATTCAGTACCGCCAATAGTGAGCGACTTATAAAGAGTGTTTTTTATAGAGGTATAGAATTTTGAAATGGAATAAAACAAAGATGATTTTTTTTAAATAGACATGAAATTTACTTTATTCGTAAGATAATCTTCTG
>JAOPUG010000053.1:24349877-24362890 GCA_027564375.1 Micropterix facetella | reverse complement strand
GCCGCCCCCCCCCCCCCCCCCCCCCCCCCCCCCCCCCCCCCACCCCCCCCCCCCCCCCCCCCCCCCCCCCCCCCGGGCGCGGCCGCCAGGGAGGCGCAGTCCCGCGGAGACTGCCATTAAGGAGCGTCGCGTGCGATGTCTCGCGGGGCGGGAGATGACGGCCGGCGGGTGGACTGGAGGTGCTGTGGATGGTGGGCCACGCGGACGTCCGACTGCGTGCGCGCGCCGCCAGAGAATGAGAGAAGAGCTTTGAATTAAGCCAGTCGACGAGCCCTGGTATTAAGGCCCGTGGCATTTACCGCTTTGGCATTAGCCTTCTATGTGGGGTTTCGCGTGAGCCGGACCCATTGACCCAGCTTTCTAGTTATGGCGTCGCAGGGCTGTGCGTCCTGGGCCAGTATCCTATGAGGCACCCGACTCATCGGCGCCTTGTGGTCTTGGTTTGTCCATGGTATCTTCTGCGGCGGAGACTGCTGAGCTGCGATACCCACACTGGAAACCCGCCAAGTTATTAAACAACCCGTCGGAAGCTACAGAAATCCTGTCTCGCACCCTGGAGCACCTCGTGCGGCCGTCTTCTGCCCGCAGCGCACAACCACGCCTCCTGAACTGGGGAAAGTGCTCCAGATATGTCTATACTAAAGTATATACATGTCCTCCTCACTTGTATACTGTAAGTCCGTCACGGTACGCGTGCCTAACTATACAGTGTACCCAGAGTATGTGACAGTAGATCGCTGCGCGTTCAGGGGCACCGCGGTCTTCGAAAGAAGGACCATGTTCCACCACAGAATCAACAACCTGCATTTTGACTCGTTGCATGTAACGAGAATTCAGCTTAGAGCCAGCAAAACGGACTTGCGGCTATTCGCAGTCTATAAGCGAATAGCCGCAATCCACATAGAGACAAGCGACATTGACAAACTTCTACATCCGACGGTACCGACCATCGTTGCCGGCACCCTTAACATTAAGCATTCGGCATGGAATTCGACATGCGCCAACGATAGTGGCGTACTACTGCAAACCACGCCGAAAAAAATGCCTTCACAGTTGCCGGACCAGATCAATACACAAAAATCCCGCAGAAGCCCACTATCCGTCGGATGTACAGATGCCGCTCTCCTGAATAACATGACGATATGGTTCGTGCAGGAAGTGAGCTTTGAAATCCAGTCGGACCATCTGCCGGTCCTGCTGGAACTGTAGTCGGACGTTGCAACAGCGAAATTCAACAGAAAGTGCCGCCGCCTGGAGTCGTCGAAGTACATATGGCAAGCTGATGGAGAAAGCGGACATTAACCCCACGACGCTAGTCACAATTGCGGACATCAGCTATACGATACCAGCATTATTCACTCTATTTAGTACTAACTTTGAAATAATTTTATAAGGCTAAGTGTTAACAATTTGTAAATATTTTATCGAAATAAATTGAAATTGAAATTGACATGCGTAAGTAGTTAAATAACTGGCCCACTGCTATTTTCCAATGAATCGTGTACAGGTCTAAATCTTTGCAATTCAACGACAGGGCAGGACGATTTACGTGGGCCGCGTTTTGAACAGCCCTGAATGCGATCACGTATCGAAGCGACAACATATCGTAGCTTTCTGTTCACGTCCGCGACGACGCGTTGCACCGCAACGATGCAGGCTTTTATGCTATAGATACAGCATAATATATCTCCGATCGGGGCCAATACGCTGTACGCTCAATTGGTGCAATGTTTTCCTTGGTGCATTGTGGACCGAACATACGCTACGCGCATTTTCGAAACGTTTATCGGAAATACTTGATCAAAATATGACGTTATATGAATCATACAATTAATGGTGCCATATTTAACTTGATTGGAAATACACAGTTTTGATTCTAAAAACATTATTACAAAGATGAGGCACATGCTTTAAAAACCAACTAGACTCGGACAAAGCCAATATTAAATTGTAATAATTAGTACATTTTATATTAAAATTACTTATCACTCAGTGGAAATGGGTGATTTTATATTTCGTCCGCATGGGTTTGTCGCATGGCATCCGCACCAAATAATTATATGCATAGGTACGTGTTGTGACAAAGCAATATCAAAATGTGAGAACATGCTAATTCTGAGTAGTAACAATTTGAAATTGAAAATTTTGCCTGAGGAAAAGTTTTTATAGAAATCAAAACTCAAATTATAATACTGGCAAAAAAAATATTTCTTGCCATAAGAAGCAGAAGACGAACGGGATTGTGACTGGTTACATCGTTCTCATTAGAATTTCAGATAATTTGATTAACTTTTTGGTTAATGTAGACATTTGTAGGTGTTGCGCTAATTACAGAACCCTAAGGGGGCTACCATTGATTTATCTTTAAGAGGCCTGACACATTTTGTACCCAAATTGTGAAATTTTTATGAGTTTTTTGCCCGAAGTATAAAGAATTTTAATAAAAATATGATATAAATGGATAGATCTATCCTTAATGTAGACGCCCTTGAAAGTAGATTTTTGTTTTTCTTACTAGAATTATGAAAAAAAAACTATATATTCGGCGGCTGTTTTACGATTTTACGCTTCGACAAAATGGTAAAATTTACATTAGAAGCTAACAAAATTACTAAACAAAAAATATTCTTGTACTAAAAAAAGATTATTACAGATTCCCTTGGGGCTGGAATTATGAAATTTGTAAGACAATATGTTAAAAAAAACAAATTTTGAAGTGTTTTTTCATATTTTTATACAACGTATATAAAACGCTTTTGGGGTGATTTTGCAGCTTCCGGCAAAATTAGTCGCATCGCGTCGCCTTCGTGGTATAAATATATGAAAGAAATATTTGAAGTTATTCAAACTTTAAAAATATTTTTTTAGACTTTATAAATATTTATAGTTCTCTTCGAAATATTTTTTGTTACTAAATTCTTCTAAGCATTTCCAGAAAAGAATCAAACGTAACCATTAGTTTTGCAAAAAACTTCAAATTTTCGTTTTTTTAACACATTGTCTTAAAAATTTCAAAATTCCAGCCCTAAGGGAGTCTGTATTAATCTTTTTTAGTACAATAGTATTATTTATTTAGTACTTTTAGTTAGATTCTAATGTAAATTACAATTTTGTCGAACTCCTAAGCGTAAAATCGTAAAACAGCCGCCAAAAAACAGGTTTTTTCATAATTCTAGTAAGAAAAACAAAAATCTACTTCCAAGAGCGTCTACATTAAGGATAGGTCTATCTATTTATGTGATATTTTTAATAAAATTCTTTCTACTTTGGGCAAAAAAACCATCAAAATATCACCATTTGAGTACAAAATGTGTCAGGCTTCTACAATAGATCCATGGATAGACCCAGATCGAAAAACGTAGAATGACTGGGCGCCTACAATTGACTTATGTCGTTCGATTGGTCGTGCTTTTTTTTAAACTACACATTTTATCACTACACAGCTTGCAGACAATAAGCGTACTCAAACGGCGAAGGCTTTAGCCCTCAAAAGCCACTGGTCCCTCTCGCCCTCTATCTAATTGATTTGGATGGATTTATTCGCCCTCAAGTCTGGTTAAGCTGGAGCTGGGATGGAGCTCTAAACAATACTGCGATATACACATTAATAGTGCCCTCTGGGGGTTAGCAAGGATATCAACCATTAGCACCCCTCTGGAAGTGGAAAATTAAACTAGAGACGTTGCTCTCTCTCTCTCCCATAAATAGGCTAATATTTGCCCCCGCTATCATAAGAAACATACGTTCCCAGACTCTTCCAGTAATTTGACGGTTATAAATATTGCACAACCACCAAAAGACGCCTGAAGACATTCCCCCGGCATTCTGCAGATCACAACTGCAGGATACAGCTGCACAAAAGTAGTTCTCTCTTAAAGGAGGCTACCGGATAGGAGTTGAGACATGAGCTGGGCCGACCAACAAAGTAAAACATAAAGACCAAGCTGCATACACCCCCGCCTCCAAGCGTGTATGTAGGCCATACTAAACGTTTCTGGAACTTGCGTAATTCCTATTTTTGAAAATTTTAATGGAACCTTTGGCAGTAGAATACATTTTATTTTTTATGTCTGTTATTTGTTTTTTCATTTTGATGCCATCTTGAATATTACGTGTTTACCTAACGATGGATTTAAGTCGATTAAATTTCCGATGTATATTTTTTCACGCTTTGCTGTAGTTTAAAGTCAAGAAAGTTGTTGATGAAGCTCCATATCGTAGCTCTGTGTACTTTCGGTATGATGAATTAAAAAGGTGGACGATATCATCTGCAAGACAATCCATGTGAAGGCTGGACTGATTCAATCTGATAAAAAAAATATTAGCAAATTCGTTTGAGGTATACGGTTCACGACCCCAGAAGCGGCGGTGATAGCGTTTCGAGAAGCGATTGAGGAATCATCTAAAGAAGACTAAGAGAACCGCTTTTTTCAATGGTTTCAAAGAATGAAAAAGTGTATAAATGGTGAGGGAAAATACTATGAAAAGCAGTAAATACGATATAAATATTATAAGTGTTATATTTTGACAGAACCCAGAAACGTTCAGTGTGACCTAAGTATATACAGGCGTAAGCAGGCAGAATGCACATGGCGCAAGGCAGCGGCCAGCAATGAGATTGTATGTAGGTTAATAAAAAACGAATATGTTTCACGAAGAGTGTGGGGATGAGAAGGCAGACTTTTATACCTTTATGTCACAAACGCCATTGGATACAAGACCACTGTTGCTCTTGGGTTTACAATAAATTAGCCAGTACTTCTGCGTTGTTCAATCCCTCAAAGGGCTGGCGCCCGACATGAAAGCCAGCCGCGCCGCTGCTGCATCGAAAACCGCAGTGGATGCATTCTGTATTCCGTTGAGAGGTACGGTATGGGATTACTTACGGGATGAAATATCATATGAGTTGAATAACAGAATGGTCTAAACCTAATTTAATACGCGTAGCCACAAAAGTGACCGGCGCACTATGATTCTTTTTTTATGTATATTGTTAACATTGCCCCTAATCGATGGTATTATATATGCCGTCTATAACTACTAAATCGCTTAATAGTTGGTGTACTGTATCTAAAACAAATAATTGGCATAAAAGATTTATTAAGAAATCTACTTCGAAAGATTACAAAATAAAATTTATAAAAATGAATTACATAATATGCAACACAATTCTGTTTTTTGGTACATGTGTACATCCATATTAGGGTTTCCTGAGGTATTTAATGAATCCCTGACGTAAAATCGTCATGAAAGAGGTGTCAGTCAAAATATAACCTAAAATGTCATTTTTGACAGCTAGGATCAGTTCTACCAACCGGCCTAAAATTAAGAGAGAAAAATAACAAAAATATATAAATATACAATTAAATTTGATAAATAAATCCAATCAATCATATTTACATCGTTACAGCTTTCTCTGGATTTTATAAAATATACACAATCATTTATTTTTCAAGTATTTTTCAAGAAACGTCGGTTTCTATGGTTGCCCATCCTGATACGCTGGCCGCTTTCGGTGATCGCCATACTTTCGACCATGGCATTAGCACGGGCGTGGCGTGGCTCTCGTCGAGGTAGACAAAAAAACTTTTAAAAGGGTAGAAATCCTCATCACGCTTAAAACGTGATTTATTATTTTAAACTTATTGAAATCTGTGTTTTAATCGGTAACACTCTCATTTTGCCGTTGATTGGCGAATTGCATTGCATTGAACAAGTGAGTCCACTTGGTGCAATGCAATGCCTCCCAGATTCAACGAAGTGGCGACAAATTTGGTGTGGAACATAGGAATAGGTACCGAAACATGGATTTACAATTATAACTCAGAATGAAAGCAGCAATTGACCATTTGGGTATTTCAAGATGACCCAAACCTAACCAAAGTGGCGCGCGGTCAACGACTTTCATCGCGAGAAGAGGCTGTCGAAAAATATGAAATATTTCCGAGGCCATCACGTAGGAGTGAAATGAATGCTAGAAAAATTGAATTATATTTATAATAGTAACAGGAAAGTAGCGATATACATCGGCAACATTGGGCCGTCGCGTAATTGGTAATCCCTGAAATGCAAAATGGCTTAAAACCTATTCTCATAATATTTTCTCGTCACCACGATTCCAAAAATATCCATACACGCTATGCTTGCTCTACCTATTGGCCAGATCCGTCCCAAAGCCAAATAAACCAAGATGCATCTGCAGCAGCACTTGCGCGACTCGGATCGAAAATTCTGCCACCAGCTGATACTTGGGGTCTTCCAGGGAGGTTGCATCCCAAATTTGATTAAGATGGTACCACCGCAAGTTCTCGGACGGACATACGGACGCACACCATACATTAGTCTATATGCCCTTCCTACGTAAATACTACGGACGGGCCACAAATCCAATAAATTTACAATAAACATTTTCCACCCTTTACGAGTGCCTTACCATAATATTACTAGAAATGTAATAGAACACAAGATATCGACAGGAATATGTTTATAAATAAATAAATAATTCTTATTTACAACAAATATTTTGGCAGTAGGTACCCTAAGAAGTACCAGGTTGCGGTTCTCTGTGATCTGAAATTTCCAGTGTGGCCCTCGTCAATAAAAGTTAATTGGAATAATTTTGAATTATTTTAAACCTTAATATCACGAAATTTCCTGATCCCATCCTACTTCTACTCTGAATATGGAAGCTGTAAAATCAATATGGACGCACATACAGGCATCTACGAATGGTTTAATAAATAATAATGAAATTAAAAATAAATGTGGCTAATATTATGACGTTAAGTGGAGAAATAATGGGGCATTCCTAGAAAATGTAATATTATGATCGAAATATAATTATGTATTCTTTGTAAATTCTCTATTCATTGCAAATGGTTCGGCTTCTAGGAAACACGACGCAAGAAGAAGAAGAGGCGTTCGTAGTCTCAGAGCGAAACGGGAAGAGCGTCGGGGAGACGACCGATTTGCAAAAGTAGGGTGAGATTTAAAGCGCTGCTATCGGCTACATTAAGCGGCATGATTTGTCAAGCGATGCTCCAGCGGAGAACAATACACCGAACGACTATTATTGCTCGCGCGGACATATCATTCTTACGCCAAGAGAAACTCCAGCGGAACGCAATAGACCGAACGCCTATCATTGCTTTGGCGGTGATACCATTCTTCTGAAATTTCGCGTGACAAATAATATCATTTTTGGTTTTTTGAACGATTATAATGAATAAAATGAAAAGAATGAAAAATATGGCTTCATCATTTAAATCATCTACTTGGTACGTATTACCATTGATTTTGTATTACCAATATAGTTTCAAGTAAGATGCCTCTTTAGATTCCAAGAAAAATGCAAATTACGAAAAGGTGATGATTTCAACTTTTATTTTTTTTATCCATACATTAAGAAATTTGCTACAAGACATATAATTTTATTTTTGTTTAAATGCACGCGAGAGTCACTTAAATTTGACTGTAAAATGTCAGTTTTTCACTGTTTGAGAGAGGTACGCACCTTAAATAGTGAGAAGGAGAATACATGTTTGTCCGTATTTATAGTTATCGTATTTCACGGATTCTATTACCTGTCCAGGAATTCAATTTTCCTTTTCCACTATTGTTTTAAACTACTAATGCATCAATTCCGTTCCATTATTACCTCGGTTAGGTTGCATTTTAAATGTGGAGCATTTGCAGCGAGCAATGCCTCCCTATTCACTGAGGCGAGGCGCATAGCCACACAATGTGTTACATGTTCAACTAGCGTTGATTTGTTGACAAACATTAGCTCGTACACAAACATGCATTAGTAGCAACAAAGCGCTTCAACACTCCCCGAATACTAATCGGCCATTGAATCAGAGCCCACAAGAGAATTAAGACTGATAGAAAATGGAATAGATAAACAGCTGGTATTCTAAAAAGAAAAAATATTGGCGACGGTATTTTTCTTCATTGGCGATTTTTAATAATTCATTCTAGAATAAACCAGTAGTCACTTGATGTACGACAAAATATGCGGATAGACTTTGGTTGCTGTTGTGCAAACCAGATTTCTAATGGTTCCGCTACAGCTTGGACTAGATGGCCACTTTTGTCAACTCGATCGGCCCAACTCACCTCTCCGGGAGCCTTCACGAAGAGGGACTAACATGGTGAAACTGATGTGCCACGGATGTAGGGGTATTCAGTCCGTACTGGGCGGCTGGCGCACTGGTCGGTTTATAGTGGGCCTAATGAGGTCGTGCAGTTCGGGTCCTAATGACCAACTCTGCTATCATAGTCGGCCCCACTCGCGGCTCAGTTCCCATCCGACAGCCTCCCAGAGGGAATGTTCTATACGGATGATCTGGCGGAACACTTCGGGCTGCCCTAGGTGTCTGTTTTCTGGATGGTTTGCCGGCATTTGCTCAACATACCTTCCTGAAGAAGGACCTACCGTATCTCGGATTTGATTCTTAACAGTTCCGTGTTGCTTGGGCTATGATGGCTGTTATGTCAACTTGGCCAGCTCAGCTCGCAGGACAGCTCCTATCCGGGGGCTTCTTCGAAGAGGGACCGACCTGGTGAACCCGCTGTACAATGGATCTGGAGAAGAAAACTCGGACGGAACTGGACAGCTGGCGCACAGGGTGGGAATCCCGGTCGTGTTGTGTCGTCGGTAAAAAGAGTAACGTTAACAACATCTGAAATTCGTAGCAAATCTTGTATATATAGCAAAAAAAGGAGTGGACTTAGGATCTTACTCCGGGGTACTACTCTTACCAATGTTAATATTTTAGACTTTACTTGTTTAATCTACACATATTTATTTCTATTTGACAAGTAATTTTTGAGTAAGTTAGAACACTGACATTTCATTTCATAATATTCAAGTTTAGCTATGTATATATTTATATAACATGACCAACACAGTCGAACGCCTTCGATAGGTCACAGAAAATACACAGCGTTGGACGTGAGCGTATTTAGAGATTCTAATAACATTTTTAATAAGCTTTTTAAAAAGACAGACAGCGTTTTAATAAGACATTTTTCTAGTAGCCAAACTGCTTATAAAATAGTATATTGTGTTGTATGATAAATTCTTTTAAACGTTTGTATTAATTGATCATCATATTTTATTTATTCCATGAAAGGTATTTAAAATACAAGGAACACGTCACAATAGTTTATGAATAGAGGTCACAGACTCAATACAAGGAAGCATGATAATAAAATTAACAATGTTTTTTAAAGAAGGACACAAAGTAACAATTAGTCAAATATTAAAAACCATAACAGTCTGAAATAATGTTATTAATCATAATTATCATACTACAATGATCGATGACGGTACATTTATACATAAAATAGTGAAAAAATCAATATAAAAAAATAATTAAAAATTAAAATTGTGAATAATAAAAGAAACACATAATCAATAAAAAACACTAGTACTAAAAGACAATACCAACAATAACATATTTAAAACGTCATCAATAATTTAAAATCGTCAAATTCAAACTCTCGCGGATACAGGCAACATATTAAATAAATTGAAACTAGAATATAAACATTATTTTGGTAAGTAGTCAGATGAACTCTAGTAGAGAATTGAACCCATTATACTTTTTGTGATGCGTATTCTATGTCGATTTAAATGAGGCTCGCAGTTCACCAGGTTCTCTTTGGTAAAAACGAGGCAATGTCACGTGATGATTTTTGTTTTCAGGAAGAAAGGTCCAGTGTGTTTCTCCACTCACTGCTTGTTCTTGTAAAACAAAAACGCAGTAGACACCGGGAGTATCATCCCATACTAACCATACTATCTCCCTCCGCTATCTTAGAAAAAAAAAACATACGATATTGCTAGTATAGCCACTACCATCACTAAAGTTATGTGAAATGCAGCGGCGACATGTCGACCTCAATCCATAAACAGACCGTCCATGTCTCACTCAATATGTCCGTCTCGTCGGACAGGATAGAGATGCTGTTGGCAATTAAGCGTCCATCGCGCTATCCGTAACCGCAACCCCTAACCTTATTATCTCAACGGCGCACAGCCTAACAGGCGGTCACACGATATTGAGGATAATAGAAGATCCGAAGGTCCGCACCGCGCCGCCGCCGCCGCCGCCACCGCCGCCGGACGACCTAATTGGGCAACGTTTCCGTACAGGAGACATGTCGCGTCTTTGTTGCTGTTACAATAAGACATTCAATCATTCTCTGAAATGATGAATGGAAATAGAAGCCAACCATCCAACTCCCGGGTAGTTTTAACAGCCAATGTACTTTTATATGCGAGCATTGTCTCTATAACAAACTTCCTCATAATATTAAAGAACTATCTGTAAATAAGTTTAAAGCCACCATCAAAGCAAAATTGTATAAAAAAGCATACTATAAGATATCTGATTATATGAATGACAAAACGGCTTGGGAATGAGTTTCTCTAAAACAATACTGCTAGGATGATTATCTATTGTGCTAAAATGAAATATTATTATTTTAAAAAACATAAATTGGGGATAGTATTTGGTTGTGTCTATAAACGGGGAGCGTTTTGATTTTGGTTATTATTTTCTCCCCAAGTTTCGACTAAAAAAAGTAAAAAAAGGATATTGTAAAATTGAGTATTTAACTGATAAAGATGCATGGCGCAAATCAAAATACATAATTTTCTGAATAGTCTCTTTAAATACCTACTATAAATGCTATTGTAACCCAAAGGCTATATTTATCTTAATTTACAATTTTAATTTAAGACGATTTTCCTACGTCGAAATTTAAGATTTTTTATTTTGTATTGATAACTTCAACACATAAAGGATTTATTGTTAAATTACTTGTTTTCTGTCTACCTTTTTTCTTTCTGTTTCATATTTTGAATTCACGGGAACGTCGAGGACGTGAAGACAAGGACCGAAAAAATCACATAATTTTGAATTATGTAGAATCCTAATTGTATTTGACAATAATAGTACCTAGTGCCAAAAAAATCGTCACTGGTTTTCTTTGGCGGTTCTTTCCAGTAGAATTCGCAAAAAAAGACAGAAAAAATGTACTAGTATTGTTTTTAGACGTTCAGTATGTGTACGTAATGTATTTACAGTAATTTACACTGAATATACTGATCTGAATCTAAATTTGAATACAAAACGCAGAGAAAAGGTCGTTTGACAAGAAAATAAATACTTATTGCTTATTTAGGTAGATACGTTGTACATTGCAACGAACGGGTAAATACGTTGGCAGGTTTCCGACCGAAACAGAAGGACGGCGTTTTGTACTTCTTCCCTTATGTGATTTTGTAGAGACCAGTCCCTTGGATATTAGCCGCAAACATGTCCATTCATTTTTGACAAAAACTATTTTTCTTTTAAATTCATCTCTTAAAATTAAATATCAATTACATTATTGCAATATCAATTATATTATTTCAATAACATTTTGTAATTGAAATAATATAAATAATATAATTGAGAAATTAAATAATGACTTAAATTTTTACAAAATATTTGGTATTTTTTGTAATATTGACCGTTACATTGTAACTAGTATGATGGTATTTTAGACCAGTTAGTGGTATTTTTTCCTTTTATATGTTGCCACACTCTCCATCCGGTCGTCGAGCAAACTGAAACGCCGGTGGGACGCGACGCCATTTTATTTTCTCTGCGTCTTCGTCGCTTGCTCCTGTTTTGGTAGCGTCTTTTTCGTAATAAGTTCGCTTTATTTCGTTTGGATTGGACTCAATTTGACTGACCGGTTGAAAATTCGCACACTAAGTCGACATATTGGAAGAATCTGCGTGTTCTTGCCAACACTAATATCATCCTCCTATTTTCCAAATCCCAAATGCGGCCCCCGCTCTATTCCATTTTGCAAGTCTTACGTGATAGCCGCCACGAAGTGAAGAATTAAATTGAAAAACTATCCAAATAACCTAAACATCCTTGGTAAAGTAACAAAACGGCTACGAACAAAACGCGACGCTGATCAGCCTATTTCGCTATTCATTGAGTTGTCAAGATGTTTGTTGGTTTGATTGATGCGACTTTTGGTTGTTGAAAATAATGGTTTCTTCACTGGAAAATACTTCTTTCGTTGTTGGTTTACGATAAAGATTGTTGTTTGGTTTACAGCTAGCGATAGCAAAGCTTTCCACTTTCTGCTTGTTTCGTTGTTAAATTTTGGTTTTATAATCCTAGCCGTTCATATGTAATGTTGATTAATATGACGATGTTTCGAAAGGGTATCGATCTCTGGAAATATTCTGCTCGCTGTTTGTTCCCTATGTTGGTAAAATATTGGTTGCTATGATATGCGTGATTCAGTCGCCGCTCTGTTGGTTAAAATGATTTGGTTTGCCCTGTAAATCTATGTATTGCTAAAAAAAAATATGGAAGATATGATCATAATATAAGAGACCCCCCCCCCCCCTCCTCTTCCATGCGTGACAGCCACCACAAAGTGAAAAATTAAAAAACTATCTGAATAACCTACAAATCCTTGGTAAAACAAAATAAAACTCGGTTACGAACAAAATGTGATGCTTGCTGACCAGCCTAATTCGCTATTCATTGAATTGTCGGGATATTCGTTGGTTTGTTTAATGCGACTCTTCAGGATTTTGGTTGTTGAAAATAATGGTTTCTTTGCTGAAAAATACTTCCTTCGTTGTTGGTTTACGATAAAATTGTTGTTTGATTTACAGCTAGCGACAGCGAAGCTTTCCACTTTCTGCTTGTTTCGTTGTTAAATTCTGGTTTTATAATCCTTGTGCAATGAAGCTCTGCCCTGGGATCCTTATTCAAGGCGGTCTTGACTCCATCCACAATGATGCGTTCTTGATAGGGTTGGATCTCACAACACACTTCGTACTTTCACCACAATGTTTATGATAAAATTGTTGTTTGATTTACAGCTAGCGATAGCGAAGCTTTCCCTTTTCTGCTTGTTTCGTTGTTAAATTTTGGTTTTATAATCCTAGCCGTTCATATGTAATGTTGATTAATATGACGATG
>JAOPUG010000053.1:24310568-24323371 GCA_027564375.1 Micropterix facetella | reverse complement strand
AATAAATTATTATACAGTATTAAAAAAAATATTTGATTTGAATTATGTATATTAATTTATCGCTGTTATTTTGGTTGTCAACTGAATATTGTTTACGTAGACAATCACAATTAGCATCGTATGTTCCTATTTCATTTGAATCAACGGCACGTTTGGCGTGTGAACCGCATGCGTGGACAGATTCTTCGAAATGGTCGAAAACGCACGAATCATTTTTCGTCAACCATGCATTTCTCCCTTTTACGTAAGCGGCAAACAAATAAAATATTCAGGTCATTAAATTAAACTTATGTGGTTAGTTCTGTCGTCATTTCTCTTTAGTGAAGACGTGGCCGTTGTCGCAATGAAAGTGATATTGAACATAGTGATTGCTCAATGCCGTCAAATCTGCACGAAAATCAAGTCAAAGATCATCCCTACAATGAAGGATCGATCGGAAAAGAGGGAGTCAGTCAAGAATAAGATTGTTGCGAAAGAGCGGAAAAAATTGAGATATTTGGAAGAACGTAAATCTTGTAAAGGACGCCTAGAGAAGCATCCAAGGGCACTCAGCAATAAGAGGAAAAAAATGATTTAACGTAAGTATTGATATTGATAACCACAGAAATTGTAACGGTTTTACAGATATTTTTCTTTTTTCACAGATCTTAAGTCAACACCGCATATTTTGATCTTCTTTTCGCAATCTTAATAAGTATTTATTGATTGTGTAGTTATTAATTTAAATTCATATTTGTGAAGTCTACAATAAATTTATAAAAAAAATTCAAAATATTTTATTTCACTCACCAGATAGAAATACATAAGTGCACAATAAAATAGATATATTGTTTTTCATCGTGTTTCCTGTAGGTACAGTCTAATTTTGGTTTCGATCTGAAAATAAATGACAGCCATATTAAAATATTTTATAAGATACATATTTTTTTCTTCAAAGGAAGATCAACATTTGATCATTTGAGAAATAAATAAATATATAGACGGCGGAAAGCATTTAATGTAGCCGACAATAAAACAACTTTCAGAAAACCTTAAAAAACTTTTGGTAAATATAAAACATAAAATTAACGTAAGTTAGATAACATAAGTTGACAAACATATAATTAACTATAAAAGCTATTGATATGATTTCAGAATGAAGTATGTCTTAATTTAGCTGTAATTTGAGATACATTTTATTGTAGTCAATTTTAATACAGTATACAATTTTAACTTGGTCCTATTTGGGAGGTTTTCAAAATTGATGTTCAAATAAAGTGCCTGTATGTCAGGTATGATGGCGTATTTATTTTCATATAAAGATAGAAATAATAGATAAACTACCTCAAATTGAGTGACATTTTTTGTCATTGCATTAGATACATTTCTTCCCCATATTGTTTTATTTCTATAATGGATTTTTTGGAGAATTGTTTATTTACCAAATCGTGTTGTCATATCACACTAGAGTGTGTAAGTATATTTTTAAAATTGAAAATAATATAAATTAATTTGAAAGGTGAGAAATGTCCTGGGATTTTTATTATTTTAAGTAAAAATATCTTAAAATACACCTTTTATGTTATTCGGACATCTACAATGCTAAAAAGCCACAATCTTCCCGAAAAATTCCAATTACAGAAATACATGTCCACAATGTCAAATATATAGGAGGAATTGAAGTGATAGAAGTTGAAGTAATTTAAAAGTCAATGAGTTTAAAAAATATATAAATCCAACTTTACCATGGTTACACTATGTATAGGTTGTAACAAACACGACATTGTGCATTACTGTGCACTGTACGTGTTATTTTAGAAAAACCTCAATCTCACAATATGGGGGTGTGTCAAAGCCACGGGCGAACCCGCCATGCCGGGATGCTTTAAAGGCTGTTGTCGTTTTATTACCCTGAGATGAACGCAGAGACTTTAGGACAATACAATTCAAGGTCAAGCTATGCCGACAATCTGTCAGAGTCCAACGCCTTACTGCGATGTACTGGGAATTGCCACCCAGCGGGCAGCCTGATCCCCTGACACACAGATTTGGGCGGATCTTCCATCCTCCCGTCTGGTCAAGGGTTTCAAGTCGCTTGCGCGGCCTCTACCCAATTCAATGTACGCGGTAGACCGTCAGTCGGAAATATCACAGATCCGAGGCAACCTTTACTCGATATATAGTGTCCTAATGGTCATTTCTAAGGATAGGTGATACAACTTCCCCGAGTTTTATAAAACATATTTTCCAGACCCTTCCGGATATTCACCGGAGTTGCAGACCCGGTCTTACGTTCAAGTGCTCTACCAATCGTCCTGGAAACCGCCCAGATTCGCCTGAAGTGTTCCACTGGATATGAACTATCCCTCCCAGCTATCAGCGACTGCAGGATACAGCCGACAGCAGTAGTCACGGTGGCATTGGCGGGGTAAGCCCTTCTTCGAGGAGGCTCCCAGATAGGGGTTGAACCATGAGTTGAGCAGACCGAAGGTCGACCTAAGAACGTTGGATTTAAGACTATGCTATGGGGGAACACGTCATGTCGAGACGTAATAACGAACTTTATCGTTATGTCGCCCCGAGATGAGCGTAAGAAATTTGGACAATACAATCCACAAACCCAACTACGTCACTGCCCGCCAGAGGTCAACCCTTACGGCGAGGTCTGAGCAAAGGCACCCAAAGGGCACCTCGACCCCTGAATAACAAATCGAGACAGATTCCTACATTCACACGTTTGATTCCGGGTTCGAAGTCGCTTGCGCGACCTCTATATACGTATCGTATTATACTCGGCATTTTGTCACTCAGAAATATTGCGGATCCGTGGCGTCCTCTAGTCGGCAATGACCACCCGAGTTCAGGTGACCAACGGTTCGTTTCTAAGGATAGGTGACGACAGCTCGACATCTCCCCTCGCATCTTAAGGAACATACATTCCCAGACGCCTCAGGGTCTCAGTCGATTGACAGCACGGCCGGTAAACCGACCAGTGCGTCAGCCGTCCATTTACGTCTGAGGTTTTCCTCCGGCTACGCCGCACAGCGGTTTCACCAGGAGCGGCCATTAAAGCCCAAGCTACACTGAACCATTAGAAGCCTGACAATTGGGAATCTGAGGTCGAGCCGACAGGTTGATGTAGTTTAGTTTGGTTTGGTTTAAGTAAGATATTATCAAGACGTGAAATCGATAATTTGTTGGTTTAGTGAAATATCCTTGCCGCCGTCAATATTTATGTAGATATTTGAAAAGATGGAGATATTATTTTAAAAACTTACGCAAAATATTCAAAGCAACATTCCCACTACTGAATCAAACTGAAAATTACGCACGGTCAGACGTGAATTTACCCACTATTCGGAAGGCTGAAACAATTATTAGATTTTACGAAATTGTCTGTTTATCTAAGCTATTAGTACCTACTTACGTACAGATGGTTAGCACAATGTTAGATAGAATTTTCGCTAATGCCAATTCGTACGCGTTTTCAAAATAAAAAAAAACGTTGCTTGCATAAAGTCGTCTGATTTGTAAAATAGGAAACGAACGAAATAACATCGTTGTAAACTCTCGCCACTTCAACGAAGTATTACAGGGAACGATTGAAATGCAAAAGTTGCGACTGACTTTTGTATGCAATGAAAAATTCCCAGGGAGTGCCTCGCCTGTGACTGCCTGAAACTCTCGGCGAAGAGCTGCAGCGCAAGATGGACTACAAGATGACTATGCTGAATTTGAAATCGGAGCAGCGCGGACAATGCGTATTGTGCCGGACAGCGCGCAATCACTCTTCGCTAGAGAGGGACACAAGAGCCGCCGCAGCTGTTGGATTGGTACTAGAGCGATAAAGAATATTCCAGTGAATTGCATCGTAAGCGGCAAACGGCGCAATGTTCATTTCTGCAAGATTTCCTCAAATGCATCTACAGAAAACTAAATAGGATCGCATGTTTCACAGTTCTGAAGCAGTTTTGGTTAACCCAAACTAAAAAAAATACAAACGTAAACCTGAAATCCAGTCGCTTTCAATATATATCTCGATTATTGCTTTAACAATGGCTGTATTGGGTAGCGAGAAATATGTATTATATGATAAATGGATTCTACTGTCTATCAGGTGTAAAAGCGTTTCGTACCGCTTCGGAATATTCCGGATAATTGCAGCATAAGCCGGGATAATGGATATTGTGTAGCGCATCGAGTGACGCTTTGTGAGATGCGTCGAGTGCTTTGCATTTATCTCTACCCCCCCCCCCCGTCACCCAGCACCTCCCAATTAAATTCCACTGCCAAATACCCCCTCTCTTCCCATTTTTTAAAGTACTATTCAGAATACTTTATTTCTAAAAGTAATTGTATGCCACTTTCACACCAATACGTCAGCTACGAGTATGCAGCATCGCTCATAGGAGCGATGATGATAGCAACATAATACCAGAAGTACCGCGAGGAATGATGTTGATGTTCCCTAATTTATAATACCTTCCACCTACGCTATTCAAAAATGATGCCTAGAAGCAGGAGCCGATTTTATGGACAACTTTATATAATATATTTTTTTCTTTTTAAAGCATTTGCATGCAAGCATGCTCTTTTATTCTTACTTCACACACTTAATCTATGTATGCTCTTACACTTATTATTATAACCTAATTATTATGATAATTAACACATAATTATGTGGCTTGTAAATTTTAATAGACCTGTTTTAATTTCTGCGCCCTATTGATATATATTTTAATGCAGCTTGTTAAGTATAGCTGAGCATGTCCGTCCCAGGACAAGGTTCAATTTAGTGAGGCCGAAGGCGATACATCTAATTGTCGGCATTGTTTTTTATGTATATATTAAGTTGTACCTAATCAAAGCAAATGATTTTGTAAATGATTTTTGTAATGATTTTTGTAAATGATTTTTTTTTTTGATTTTTGGCCCGTGCTTCCGTAGTATTACATTAGACAGGCCATATAGTCTGATGCATGATGTGCGTTTGTTTGTTTGTTTAATTGTCCGTCCGAAGACTTCCTGTGGTCCGATCTTAACCAAAATTGGTAAGCATCCTCCCTGAGTTATCCTAAACACCACCATATGGCAGCAAATTCGATTAGAGTCCCGCAGGTACTGCTGCAGCTGCATCCTGTTTTACTTGGCCTAGGGGAGGATCTGGCCAATAGGTAGAGCAAGCATAGCGTATATAGATGTTTTTGGAATCGTGGTGACGAGAGAAACTTATTGGAATAGGTTTTAAGCCATTTGGGATGTCAGGGGTTACCAATCACGGGACGGGCCAAAGTCGCCGATGTATATCGCTACTTTTCCTGTTATTTAATGTAAATTAATAAAACGAAAATAAAATATTAAATAGATATTTTTAAAAAATCTGGTAGATAAAATAGATGTGTTACGGCAGAAGCTGTCATTTTAAAACCCCCACTTTCAGGTTGGAATTACTGGATCAACAGTTGGTTCATTCGATTGCAAATATAGTCATTGGCATTTGTCCAATGTTACGAGCCGAGAGCGAGTCGCTATCCCAGGATGTTATAACGTCTTGCCACCCTGAAATAGGTCGCAAAGGCTTTGAAGAAGACGATTTACTGAGCTAGTTCCGCCATAAGCCAAACCGCAAGAGAAAGAATCCCAGTATGGCCCCTCGCTCCTTGCCTACCAGATTTGAATGAATTTTTCCATCTTCTAGCCTGGTTGCAGTTCGAAGTCACTGGCTCGGTACAAGTAAGCGCAGTCTGCGGAGCTCTACCCGCTATTAGTGGTAAAATTGTCATGGGCCCGTGAGCCCTTTGCCCGCAACTTCCTCAGGATTTGATAGCCAGTCGAGTTTGTCAACTGCTAGGGATGAACCCAGCCACCCCGGAGCATTTCAACGATCTTTTCGTTTTGTCACCCAGATGAAACACAGCGACTTGAGGATGAAGACGAAACTGCGTACCAAGCTCCACCTCAGCCTGTAAGAGTCCAACCATTACCGCAAGGCACTGGGAATTATCAAACCGATTGTGGCGTCCATCGCGCCCCTACTACAAGATTTAGTCAAATTTCTCCGATCTCCAGTCTGGTTGCAGGTTCGAAGTCGCTTGCGCGGTCTTCTACCTTAAGTAAGCGGCAATTCCTCACTGGAATTAGGGCGGATCCGAGGCGCCCTTTACTCGGCTTGCCACCCGAGATCGGGTGAGTAACGTATTGTTTCTAATAATAGATTTCTAAGGCACCTAGCTACCCCCGCTTCCATAGATCGCATTGCGCCTCCAAACTCCTCCGGCTATTTGTTGTTGCGCAAGGGCCGTTAGACCGGCCAATGCCTCAAGCAACCATCCGTCCGAAGTTTTCACTGAGTGCATATGCCGCATTACCGGGATACACTAGACGCAGACCATGTCACCGCATTACCGGGCTACAGGTGATCCCTCTTCAGGAAGGTTGTTAAGCAAATGCCGGCATGCAGACTAGTGTTAAGACATCTAAGCTCGCTCGAGGGTCTCCCCCAGATCAGCTGCCATGCACAGCGGGTTCACCGGTTTCGTCCCTCTTCGAAGAGGATGCTTGTTAGGTGTTGAGTCGTAAGTAGGGTCGACCGTGATAGAACAGAGTTGGACATTGAGACCCAAGTTGCACGTCCCCATTAGACCCAGATATCAGATCAACATCTACCCCCCTCTGTCTTTAGGCAATGGACGTTTCCAGACTCTTCCGATAGTTGGCCAGTTGTACAGACATGAATAACTGCCCGAAGCAATTCCTTTGGAGTACTAGAAATCACAACTCCCTACAATTGCAGCATACAACTGTTTATTGGCCAACGGCAGTGGACGGTGGGGTAGTAGATTGCCTTCCACCATCCGCGCTGCTATAACGACTTGTGCGATTTTCTCTGCCCTGAAGGTTGAATGCAACAGAAACCCCGCAAGAGCCTTAAGGGTAATAGCGGGGAAGGGACGTCCACAACTTCTGAGCTCCTTGTAGGAAACATGCGTTTCCAAAATCTCTCGGTAATTTGCCGGATACCCAGAAGTGCACAACTGCCTAGAACCTGCCCGAGGGAATCCACCGACGCACTCAATATCACAACTATCTATAAACTGCACGATACAACTGTAGACGAAGCTTCCAGATGTCTTCCAAGGTATTTCCCCCATCAGTTACCGGATGAGAGTTGAGCAATGAGTTAGGTTGACCCAACACAAACTGGCCATCAGACATGTGGCCAACCATAGTACTCGACATATTGAACCTAACACAAAGCTAACGAGCCTAGTAGAAGAGGACCGGAAGAAGCACTCTGCAATCCGAAACAACCACATGCACCAATGCACGGATATCACCATCGTTCCATCATCGTTCATCGTTCTTCATCATCCTCCAGTCAGTCGCCCAAGGGATAGTCTCGGACTGAGCCGACCCTGTTAGAAACCAATCAAGAAAGCAATGAAGACAGCGACAATAGACGGACGGACGGACAGCTGACGGATTGTCGAGGTGTAACGACAATAAGGGGAAAAGGAGACGGTGGCGTAGTGCAATGCCACTGAAAGTATCTACCCCTTTAATCATAACACAAATAATTGCCTTTGGATTCAGTGCCTTAATCGAAGCATTTATTTGTTCACAAATCATATTAATGTACGGTGACTTGATACAAAGCAGCATACGAAAACCTAAACGAACGTCAAATGGCCTAAGCCGGAACTCAGAGTTTCTACACCATAAGACCTAAAAAACCGCGAATCGGCAGAACTACCACTTATTCGTCTAAACGACAGAGCTTATGTCAGGTCACTGGCGGCCGATTAAATTAGGAATTGTATCTAAGCTTGTAAATGATGCTCACAGTATGAATGAGGGATAAACAGAACGCGCATTACACTCAAAATTTACTTCAAGATCGACATCGTCGGCCGAGCGGCAATCTGTCAGCCTGAGAAGCAGCCGCTCGCAGGCGAGGCAGAATAATTAATTACTGGCGGGTTTGAGTTTCTGGCTCCCGTGACTCGCACAGTCCGTGCGAGCCCGGTGTCGTTTCCAACGCGCACTTGGCGCTTGCTTGGTGTTTCGGGGTGTGTCCAGCACACTGACTGGACCTGCATTGGAATACACGAATCTTCGTTGTAGGTGGCTGTTGTCATCTTCTTCTTTCTTCAGGAGATGTCATCTTCTTCTTTCTTCAGAGAAGTATCCATATTGTTTTTTTAATTTTTTATTTATATATATATAATATTTTTCCTCTCGCATGTATTTCATTTGACCCTTTGCAAAAGGGGAGTTCTAATTAGGGGGGAGGGGGTTGAATTTACATTTACATTTATTATTCTGAGCAATGCAGAGTTTGAAGTTACATTTACATTATAACATATATTATAAGCTTAGGGGACGGAAGAAGTCCGATTTTGGGTTCAAATGGGGGTCATCGTTACATTTACATGTATACAATGTGCAAAGCTAACATAGGGTATGGATTAAGTCCGTGTCCGGAGTCCTTGGGGTTGTTCGGATGCTGGCGTTTCACTCTTCCTACCGTTGGCTGGTGGACCTGAAAGCCTCGTGTGGTGAAGAGGGTTAATGGATGCCATATTATTGAATTTAGTCTACCCTGGCCATCAGGTCCCGTGGCAGGGTATTCCGTTCTTCGGGGGGTCTCGAGTGAAGTGGGGCGATTCCTCGGAGGTGGAGAGTCGGCTTGCTCGAACAGATTTGTGGCCAGTCTTCTAACGAACTCCTCTACCGTCTCATTAATAAAAAGGTCCCTACGTAGTGTTGTGTTGCGAACGCACCACGGGGCGGTCGCTATAGTTCGCAGTCCGCTGTCCATGATGCGTTGCATGGCTTCTTTATTTGATTTGCTTAAGGCCTGGTACCACGCGGGCGCTACATACGTCAGTCGCGCCCACACGTACGTCTTAAGGAAACTAACTCTAGTGTTTGTGGGTATCTGTTTAGCCCTCAGGACGGGTTGGAGGGCCTCTTTGGCCGACCTCGCCGCTGCAAGAGCTTTTTTTGCTTGGACGTGAAACCTAAGTTGTCAGTCGATGTGTATCTCCAGGCACTTTACCGACTTCTTCCATGGGATCGGCTCACCGCCCAGTCTTAACTTCAAATTTTTGGGGTAGCGCTGTTCGGATCCGGTCATTATTGCTTCTGATTTTTTTGCGTTTACGGCTATCCTCCATTTGTTCAGCCAGTCGGGCAGAAGGTCCAGTGTCCTCTGGAGCTTAACGACGGAGAAGCGATATTTATGGAGTCGGCCATAAACATGGCGTCATCAGCGAATAGGGCTAGTTCTGCTCTGGGGCCTACGGGTATGTCGTTTGTGTAGGCAGCATACAGCGACGGGGAAAGGCAGCTCCCTTGGGAACTCCCGCAGCGGTGGGGCGTCCAGTGGATTGCGTATCCTCCACCGATACGAAAAATCCTGAGAGAAAGGAGTTTACCAGGGCGGTTAATTGTCGCGGTATGCTAGTCTGGGTGGCTAATTTATATTTAAATCCTTCGTGCCAAACTTTGTCGAAGGGTTTCTCGACGTCGAGGAATACGGCTGTGGTATGCTGTTTCTTTAATTTTCACAGTTGTTAGGGGATGGACCACTCTGACTAATTGGAGTGTGGTAGAGTGGCCCTGTCGGAATCCGAACTGTTCTGGGCGTATTGGAAGATGAGGTTTGATACGCTCCAGTGTGCATTCCTCAAACAACTTACCTAGGAGCGGAAGGAGGGATATGGGACGGTAACTGCCTGGCTGTCGAAGATCTATTCCCGGTTTGGGGAGTAAGATAACGCGCGCCGTTTTCCACGCCGCCGGAAAGTGACCGAGTCTAATGCACCCATTGAGCAGACTGGCCATGGCCGGTAGCAATGGGTTTAGGAGGTGTCGGAGCGCCGATCCTGTGATTCCGTCGGGTCCCGGGGCCTTCTTTATGTTGACCATGCTGAGGTGTCTTTTGATTTCGGACGGGGTGATTGGAGAGACTTCCTGGCTCGGGCCCTGTTTAGAACTTATTAATACCATATATACGTCCATACGCACTTGCGCATAGGCATCCATACACACGTATGTATGCATGTGCACTGATCATGTAACGAATGTGCATATGCATGTAAGTACTGTAATGCCAGAGATGCCAAAAAAGAACGTCTTAAGCTATCAAGTCGGCAAACGTCAACATTATATGCAGTGTTTACAGAAGATGAAGGTTTCCAATTTATAGGAACTTGATTATAGCAAGTATACAGTAAATATCAGATAACATATGGTTAAGTCGTGAAAAAATGGCAAATTATTCACCAAAAATTGCCACCCTAAAAGATAAGTTTATTTGTGAGCATAAAATAATAAAACTAAAAATATAAATATTCAGTAGGTACTCAAAAATAACAAATATCTTTATAATTTATCAATTTCTGTTGTGGTTTATTGCACACAATTTTCTATTACATTAAAGTTTATAAATAATAAAACTTAAAAAAAAAATAGTTTTGCAGGTTTTTTATGTCTACCATATGTACAATACTAAGGTGCGTTCCCTTTGGGGAATGTCAAATCGTTTACAGCAAATGCTGCAATTCCTCAAGTGGACCGCTTGTAAATCCGCCTCCAAACTCAACGCTGGGCGCTGTCATGTCATTCTTCGAATTAAGTGTGTATAGGTCCGTTATTTGTGTTAAAACCATTTCAGTGAAAAAAAATCACGAAAAACGCCACAAAAACATATTACAAAATCATATTTTATTTTAAATTTGTCTAAAAACGACCATTCAATGGCCATAGAAATGACAGTTGTCATAAATCACAGAATTCACAGCAACCGCCTCAACTCGAAGGCATGAGCATTCTCTGGAGAAATTCCTCTGGAGATGCTACACTATTGAGACTCAAAATGGGACGCGTTACTGGCGTTTGCCGGACCGCATGCTGGAAATTCTGCACTCCGTAGAGCCAAACGGACCGCAGCACAAAATGCAGCAGCAGTCGCCCACACAGACTTATACTGCGGTCCGTTTTATGATGTACAGAATTTCTAGCATGAGGTCCAGCAATCGTCAGTAACGCGTCCCATTTTGAGTCTCAGCAGTGCAGATCTCCAGAGGAATTTCTCCAGAGAATGCCCATGCGGCCATGCCTTTGGGTTGAGGCGGTTGCTGTGATTTACGGCAGCTGTCATCTCAGTAGCCATTGCATAATAATTTTTAGACAAATTGAAAATAAAAGTGGCATGTGTACATTTAAAGTAATATATTTTGTGGCGTTTTCGTGTTTCATTTTCACTGAAATGGTTTTAACACAAATAACGGACGCAGACACACTGAATTCAAAGAGAATGACATGACAGCGCCCAGCGTTCCGTTTAGAGGCGGATTTACAAGCGGTCCATTTAAAAAATTGCAGCATTTGCTGTAAACGAGTTGACATTCCCCAAAGGGAAAGCACCTTTATTAGGACTATACGCCGCTCACATCGAAAGCGGGTCGGGTTTCTAAAATGGCAGCCGCTAAAACTAGCTATGGGAAAAATTGTTTAAAAAAAAACTAACTTAACCTACCGCCTTCGAGACATTTACAAAAATGAAAGCATTAAAGCGCAAAATTAATCGTTAAATGATTCTGTCGTCAAATTGTACAATTTTTTTTACCACGTGAGTTTTAACTGCAGTCATTTTAGAAACCCCAGCCTAAAAAAGAGCTCTGTAGGCTAAAAAAAGCAAGAAAAACACTCACTTATAGCGATCCGTCGAAAATTATCTTTCGCCGTTGGCTTCACAGGGTCCAAAACGCAAAAATACGCATCCAAATCACCCAACTCCTTGAAATATCCCTCCAAAATTGCCAAACACTCTTCGAAAACTGCCATTACTTCGAATAAACTGCCGTAATTCGCATTCAATTCAGTCATATCTGGCAGCGAATGGCCCATCATCGCATACCCCGATTTTTCTTTACCGATTATGCAAAACTGTCCGAAGCTCGACTCGTTTCGCATCATGACTTTAATTTCTTTAAAATTCAGGCTCACAAACAAGTCCACATCTCGCCTGGCGCAGGTGAAATCGAAAATTTCGTCAATGAGCTCCAAGTTCGCGCGGTTCTCGCTGACATCTCGATGGAAACTCGGCAAAGAAGAGTCTATAATGGCGGAAAATTTCGAAAAATTGCAATCTGCGTCTTGGGAAATAGTTTCTAGCAGTTTTAACGATGGAACTCGCGACATTTAAAAATATTTTTCACTTGTTCTCGCGTTTTGCCGCCGCCCGCTTTCAAAATTTGACAGCTGACCAAGATGACACATGCTATAGGATAAGGTGCGTTCCCTTTGGGGAATGTCGTTGTTTTTATCAAATGCTACACAATTTTCAAATGGACCGTTATAAATCCGACACCAAACGGAACGCTGGAAGCTGAATTCAGTGTGCCTGGGTCCATTGTGTTTAAATCATTTCAGTGGAAAAAGGCACGAAAACGCCACAAAATATAGGTATTACTTTAAATATACACGCCACTTTTATTTTAGATTTGTCTAAAAACGATAATTCGCAACAACCGCCTCGACCCGAAGCCATGGGTGCTCTCTAGAGAAATACCTCTGGAGATTCTGCACAGCTGAGACCAAAATGGGACGAGTCACTGTGCTGAACGGCGTTCTGTAAATTCTGCACTCCATAGAGCCAAACACTGATCATGTAATGCTACATTTACACGCTTGCCATGGCTTGGCAAGCGTCCACAAGCTCCAAGCCTTTACAAACGATTGGGTGCCATTTACACGCTTGCGAGTGCGTTAGTGTGTCCCTTTGATTCCTTTGACTCGTGTTCGAAAACCGACAC
>JAOPUG010000053.1:24283451-24293773 GCA_027564375.1 Micropterix facetella | reverse complement strand
GGGCCTCAAGTGTCCCACTTGAGGCCTAGAAGAACTCCGAACGGGACCAGTAATGTTAAATCGCTGGTCGCCCACTACTACTGCCAGATGCCGATTTCTGAGGTACCATTTTAGACATAGAAGAAGATTACCATGGATGTCCAGCTCGAGCTTAATAATTAGGATGTAACAGTCAATGCGGTAGAATGCCTTGGAGAAATCTGGGTATATGATGTCGGCTTTCACGAGCTTGTCCATGCTATAGGAAACATCCTGTAAAATCGACACGATTGGAAGTAACCGATCAATTTCTAAAGAAGCAATACTGTTTTGGTATTGCTTCTTCATCAGCAATACTGATACAATACAAAATAGTAAATTTGATTATAAACTAATTTTTAAAAGAGTTTACTTAGCCTAGGTAAAATTGATATGTACCTATAACCCGACCTCGCTTGCATGCCCTTTTAGCTTTGACCAAATACAAAAACTAAGCTAAATACTTCTCTCCTCCATCCAAAGCACTCGCATATTTCGTAGAAAAGAATCCCAATGCATTCTGCACGGATCTGTAATATGTATTGTAACGTCCGCAGCCTCGTTGAAACACTAGTTTCCATGAAATTATCGAAGTTAAGCAGCGTTGGACGCTGTCAGTACTTAGATGTTTATCGCACTTGAGTATTACCACGTGATGTTATTTATAAAAATCTGTTACACATTAACGTCATAATTGTCGTTAAACATTACCACAAGGGGTGGGGTATAAAGAATAAAAAAATGACTCATAAAAGTATATTGATTTCGAGAAAGGCCACTATTTGCCTATTTATCACATTTTCGAGTACATAGGATAAAGTATTGAGTAAACTAATTTTCTTTGTAGGTAATATATTTTAGAAGGCTGACCGGGCATTGAATGCGGTATATCAGAAAGTGCACGTTTATCGATACACTTATAAAGTATACCCGTATGATACAGCATTTATACAGTACACCGCTACTTCAGCTATATATAGCTCAACGTCCAGCTGCGTTAATGGAGCGGGCGTCGCGTGTCGATTGCAGTCTTGCATGCCTCCCGGCGATTCGTCCGTTTCTTGAGCGGCCGTCCGGCCTCTGTTTGCAAGAGGGCCGAAGTGAATAGCCACTTGATAAAGTAATCTTTCCCTCAATGCGCGCATCAAGCGTTTTCACTTAGCTAAAAATATATCTAAGCACGAGATGTGGACTTAGCCTCATTAGGGCACGAATAGTTTCTCGCGTTAATGTTGCCGTCGCACTGTGGTTTCGCGCCCATACTAAGGTGCTTCAACAATTATTACAATAAGATGCAATTAAAATCTAAATAAAAAAAACAACTATTTTATTGGAGTTAGATTTTTTTTTAAGCATTATTATGAAAATATATTAACATATTTATTTGACTAAACCTTTATTTCTATATTATATTATTACTAATATATTACTTTTCTCTGTCATTATTATATACTATGATATTACTAATATTAGCCCGTCACATACATGCATACGAATAATTAACTAACTAGCTCTGAATTTAATAAGACGAGAACAGATCTGACCTGACCAAATCTGACCAGATCTGATCTATTTACCAGGTCAGTATTTGAATGTATAATACGCAATATTTTCCGTGTGTGATTAATTTGAAACATTTTACCATCTTTATGTTTGACTTCAGCTGCTCTTTTAATAATTCTCCGACTAACAGCAATCGTTAGCAATAACGTCAGCTTCGTGTTTTAAAACCGTGCGAATAGTAACTAGAAGATAGTTCCGCGGATATTCCTGTATAATTGGTTTTCCATTTACAAAAGCAAAACATCTATATTTTTCTTTATTTGCTTTATGACCGAGTAAGCAAAATTTCACACCGAATACAAACATGTCAACCTAAAAAAGTTTTTTAAATATTTTTTTTAAAATGAGTAAAACACCGTTTTTAAAATGAGTCGCGATATTGGATTTAGCATGACGTAACATGCCTTATTTTATTCTACTTGCCATACACTTTCATTTGATACCCATGTCGAGGGGGTGTAAAGAAAATAGTAATCCGCCATTTTATGGTGGCCGCCATATTGGATTTAGAATGACGGCACAGGGCTTATTGTATTCTACTTGTTGTACCCTTTAATCTAATACCCATGTTGAGGAGATTGTAAAGAGGAGTTTTATCCGCCATTTTGTGGTGGCCGCCATATTGAATAAACCGTAATGTTGAATATACTGTATTATATTGTCTTTAGAACCAAAGGTGTGTGCAGAATTTTAGCATGATCGGATATCGGGAAGTTAGTTTAAAATCGATTGCAAAATTTGTACCGAAAAGACAAGCAGATAAACAAGAAAGCTTGTTAATAAAAACGTGGTAAAATATTTCAATTTTCTTGCAAACGCAACGTTAAAATATTTCCCAAATAATTCAAAAAATTGGAACAATTAGACGTTAAATCTTTTATTCTCGTCATAAACCTTATATAATTTTCTCAACAATAAAGTATGTTTCATGACAGTCATTTGCATGGAGATATACCACACATTCTTTCCAATGCAGCGGATAAAGATACCAATTAATATATAAAAATACGTGATATACAAAAAGTTGAAATGTATATTCCACGTAAATACCAGGCATTCTATGATGATATATTCAGTGGCCAACTTAGGATCCAGGACCATACATAAACATCGCCTCCATTAAATTCGAATTAGACTCTAACACTATTAGAGAGCCCGTGTCATCAATATATAAACTTCGACGTCGCATAACAAAACGCATATTATTTCATTATCATGCAGTCTGTTTACCTACCGGTGTTGCTAGAAAAATATTTTTTTTTTTAAATTTTTTTAATTCTACTTTATGGGAGCTCCCAAAGTGCGACTCTTCGGAATGTGTATGTAATTCGTAAAAGCAAAAATGTGTAGAATATGTGTGTGACGGAATTTCTGTAGTTTGCTATATTAACGCCGGGCTGAATATTAAATACACATGAAAGTATTTAATATTCAAATTTGGCGCCATAAGGCTAAAATACGGAGTAGTTATATTAGTAACCGAGGAAGGTATAGTCAATACGCCTAATTTGACTGCAGGCTGGGCGACTATGTCATGTGACTGTGGCTGTAGGCAGTAGTTAATACGAATTTACCCAATAATACTTGTTACCTTAGTATGGGGAAATATTATAGGAGGATACAGGTCGACGATCTCTATAATGGGCGCTAAAAATAAAGCGAAAGTGAGCGAAAACCGTCGCCTGTCATCCATTGTGGTTTGGGTGTCGGCCGGGGGTGGAACACCGTAAGTCAAGGTACGGGTAGGTACATGGTAATTTAATTTTCGGTTTATATTCAGAAGCCAAGAAAGTGCTGCTTTAGTTTGTTGATACATGAATTACAACAGCCGATTAAAAACACACAATCATCCTTTCCTACTCTTTTTTAACCTCTGATTCTTTCCTATTCCGGGAACCTTTTTCAAAAACCTCATTTTTATTCTATTTGCATTGTTCGCGGACTTTTGCCTCCGGCCTATACCCTGGACGATCTTGATCTCCGTTCTCACTTCTCTCTTAAGGGTGGATCTCGCTTCGGCTGCAGTCTTGATTAACTTTTACGGTGTCGACTGATTAAAACTTTAATCTAGTAGAAATTGTGCTTTATTTAATAGTGCATGCGTGAACCTCGTGAGCGCGCGCTGGGGTCGAATTTTGGCGCAGCACTGTCAGCTTTTTTCGTTTTCTCACCCAAGTGCGCAGAAGGAAAGTGTACTACACGGCTTAACCTTAACTAACGATATATGTATATTTACTGAATAAAGTTACATAATATTACTTAAAATTGGCTCAGAGTGTCGCCAACTTTAATATTATATATAGGGGTTAAGGCCTGTGTCCGCTTAATACTAAGTAACATTTATATAATAACTATTTTAATACGATTTGTCATTTATCTAAATTTATCACATGGAACGATTGCCAGCTCTCAACGTATAGCTCGCCCATATGAAGGCATTTCTATCGCGGCCGAGTAATTTGAAACTTTGCTTCCGTCGCTAAGTTTCAGGTCACGCAAGGGTGAATTCTTCGGTACCTAACACGTCAAAGATGCACAAATCGTCCCTTTCTCGGCACATGTATATTATTATTATAATTTCGTGTATGTGGTACATTACAATATACCTACATGTAGTCATAAGTTCTGGTAAAATGCGAATAATTTTTTGAGATTTAATTTTGTTTTCCATCGAATATGCTGATTTCACGGGGAAGAAGTTCCCATGATTCACACTAATTTATATTGTATTATTAAATATAATGCTTAAAAATATTTTATATATTCACTATATGGTCATGGTAAATATGCTATGCACACATGTTATAATCCTAAACTCTGACTGCACTTAAATATGAATTATAAACAGAATGTTTATAAAAAAGTAGGTTTTTTTCGCAATTTTTGATGTGTAATGGCTGTCGGATGGGAGTTGAGGTGTGACTCGAGCCGACCGTGATAGATAGAGTTGGCCATTGAGATTCGAGCTGTACATGCCCCATTAGGCCCCTTGCCCCATTAGACCATATGCAAGAGCCAGTCGAAAATATAAACCACGCCTATCGTTAGAATGGCGATGTACAGGTACTGAAATGTCCAGCGCCGAGCGAGCGAGACGGTTTCGGGAGCTCGCGAGGTTGGCACGGCACGCTAAGTGAACGTCGTCGACTCCGCGAGCACCTCTACCACTTCTGTATCTGTACCAATGGAGATAATGAGTGACGATACCACCCATATATCTGATGAAGACGTCTCCGAACTAAGAGATATGAATATCAGTCGAAATGATGCGATGCAAGACCATTGGCATGCAGCGGATGAACGCTTCGAAACTGTATTCGTTTGGTCAATCTTGCAGCGTTTATTATCGACTTTGGTTCGACCGAGATTTAAAGAAGGTGAAAGCACCATGTTCAGACCATGGACCATGAACATTGACGTCGAATATTAATCGAAATAAATGTTATATACCATTCAGTGTCTGTTTTGTATGTATTAAAAAAATAGTACGAAATAAGTCTCGTTTTCATTTCAATCCTTTATACTTCAAGCGACTCGCTTCCATTGACGATTCACGTTTTAAATCAACGGCCGTGTGCCCAGACACAGCCCCACCCTTTTTTTTAATGACAGTCGCTCTTTTCCATTCTACTACTATCCTACCACGAGGAATCGCCAAAATCTGGGAGACCAGGTGAGTAACCTCTGAGAATGCTCAGCTGAGCACCCTGCCGTTATATTCCGGCAAGGAAATCACGGTTTTCAGGGATAAAAGGAATTACTCGAAACACTCCTAGAAGCGATCAACCATAGCTCCGTGATGACGATGTACGATGTGCGGCAACAGTGAAGCAATATCAAGGTAGTAACAGCAGTAGTAACAGCACGTAGCAGCAGCAACAGTAGCGATAGCAACAGGTTCCCGCAACGAGGGAGTAGCGAACTTACAGCGTACGGCTAGGCTGATAACCTTATTACAGCGTTGATCCGACACCTCAACAGTAAAGGTTGTGAGATATGGGTGCTTTGACTATATACCAGCAATGACGATTCGAGCAGATTAGGGCTGTCAAACTCCAATTACGAAGTAAGGTGTTTTCTACAAAAGTAATGTAACGTGTGCCGTTCGATACAGCGTCTAATTTCCGTTTGAGATCCGCTAGCAACGGCCGCCGCTTCGAAAGCAACGGACGGAGGTTACGCCGATCAACGCAAGCCGAGTCGAAGGTTCCTTATTGATAATTCCATGAAACCAGAAAAATTAGACAGCCTCAGCAGCATTTTCACTTTATCGAGACTCGGCCGTCGAAAGGCAGAAAGCTATTTTTATTTGATGTAGTATTCTTCTCATTTTGACGTGAAAAAGTCTTTAAAAGGGCTTCTATACTAAGGACCCGCCAGAGTCAGCGATAAAATGCTTTTGTAATTCGCAAATATTTTAATATATCCCCTGGTTCAGGAGTTGCGGCGCGAGATGGCGTGTATATCCTAAAAATAGATCATCGCCTCTTGCTAAGTGTGTTCAACTTGAGTGTGTGTGTGCTTACGTTATCAATCATGGGATGGGTTGGATAAAGGTGCCGCAATTTACACCGCGCAATCAAAGAATCAGTCATAATTCTGCAACGTAAAGTTCGGATCTTAAGATATTCTAAAATGTGAGCCGATTAGAAAATATTTGACGCTCACGGGTCTCGAGTTCCTTCGCGCTGGGTAACTAGTTCGCTTACTTCAAACGGCGTAGTGGTAACCTGAAATTACAGTTTAGAGCCACATGCGCCGTAAGCAGTTCTTTAGATATCTTTCTCACCACATTTTCTGTAAAGAGGAACAGTCCTGTTGTGATGATTGTGATGTGCTTGTCGAGGGCAATATAATCTGAAATTAGTCTTGACACTGTTCTATATTTAGCATTTGCCCAGCTTGAGCAATACTTCAGATAAATTTGCTAAGGACGGCTTTGAATTTTTACATTCTGGCTCATAGCCCTAGTAGATTTCCTGTTCTTTTTCCAGCTACTTTTAGTGGTAAGTTTGGAGACATTCTGATATGTCTATGGCCGGTTTTGGGTCAAGGAGAGGTTTAGTTGACCCTTCCCTGGCCAGGGAACCTGCTTCCTTATTTCTTTATACATTACACCATGTCTCAATATTTATGGAAAAAAGTTTAATAAGGGTATTGAAGGTATCCCATACTAATTTTGATGTAGTTTTTCTTGCGTTTAGTGCTTTCAGTTGGCTGTCTGTGCATATGTGTATATTCTGGCTGCTGTAATTTTTCTTCAAGTTTTCATACACGGACATAATACTGACCTATACTTCGGAGTGAATAATGTAAATTTTTGCCTTGAGCCAATGTTATCTTGGCTCCTAGTGATCTGCTTCCAGCACCCGTTCTTTATGCTGCTATTATCCTATATGTGCACTAGATGATCACGTTTGGAGATAGCATGCAGTTTTTGGCTCAATTTCTTCTGGTCGGGATAATCGCGCTGAAGGTATTTTGGAAATTAAATTTAAGCAGCAAAATGTTAATTTATGTTGCATTGTAATTTATTGTTTCCTGAAATACTTGTACTTTCGCCAGATAATGAATATGATAGAGTACTCCTTGATTTGACGTACTTATACAAACTAGACTGTTAATTCAAAAGGTAGAAAAAGCATAAAAGGCGGATTATTAAACAGTACACTAATTTAAATTGTTGACGAGGACTCATGTGAGATAAAAAGGAGTAGTGTATATAATAACGATAACCGACTGTAAAAAGTTTCTACTATGCTGACATAGGCATTACATTAAATATAAAATGTCTTTAGGGAAGCGTGACGTCACAATGGGGGAAGTTGAGGGGCAGCGGCGGGAGGCAGGTACATGGCGAAATTGTTCTTACTTCGCCATATTCATATGGAAATTCACCCCTTTCGCTTTTATACTAGGTAAGTTTGCCATATAAAGGGGACATTGAGATAGCACTGAATCAAATTTCCCGGATGGAGAGGGGAAATTCTCCGAAAATTTCCCGAAGTGAAAGCGGATAATTACCCGAGAAGGGAAAACCGAGCATCTACATATTACATGCGTGTGAAGGGTTTAATTCCCGATTGCTGCTATAAGCGAGAGGGTTAACGATAATTGTGATAATTACTATAATATATAATATTGTGGAGAGTTTCACCTTGGGTGTAGTCATTGAATATGTTATGGAAAGTTGAAATGTCAACTCCCGTCACAAACAAGTTTCGAGATCAGAGGGCAAGAATATTGAGTGTAACCTATGAATACATATTGCAATGCCTGTCTTTTAAAGGCTATTATAAATTATTGCGAAGTATACAGTGATAGATATAACGATAATACTAGATTAAGCAATCTAGTATTATCGCCGCAATGAACTAAGATATAAAACAATGTAAGAACGCTTTTATTATAATACAAAAATATACACATGCAACTCAACAGTAGTCGCTACACAGATACACCCAGTAAGCCCGCACTACAAAAGCACGCACTACCGCGTCCACGAAGAAGTTCCTGTCTACGAGACACCGTAATGCGGACACGAATAGGCAGTCAAGCGTCATCGCGGAGTCGGAGCGAGACGGCTCCACAAAAGAGAGAGACAGCAGTTTACGTATAAGGATCAGGACCGTCTGGAATCACATCTGCCATCTTTTCCAAAACTCGAGGAGCAAGTTGGAAAAAGAGCGATTTTACAGCGACGTCAAGTATGGGCACGGCGCACGATCTGGTGTTCACTAACAGCGAGCTCGGGATGGTGCATGAGGGTAAGAAAGAAGAGCGAGCAGCAAAGAGATGGACATAAACAAAAATTCATCAATTCTGTTCTGCTACACGAGAAATAATGCATCGCCGGCAGAAGCGACATAAGCAGGAAGATGTAATTTTAATACATATATGTCAACATTTACATGTGGTAATGTCGAAGAGTAGTCGACTATCTTAAGTAAACATTTGAAGTTTAGCTTTGTAGCTCGGGACATCTTTTCGACCTTTGTACAGTTTTAGTAAATTTCTGTTCTTCTCATGGTAACTCTTAACTTTTGAATTTTACGTCAGCAGAATATTAGCTACATTCTTTATTTCTAGCGCAAAATGATCGGCGTCACATAGGTCATATGCTCGAATCATGAAGGATATTTGTACTGATCGTACGAAGTATGATAGCGTATGTAAATCATCATGTAAATATCGGTCCGCGTGTGTAAGTATTTTGTATATAGAGTATATCAGGGTGTTGTCGCTTACTCTCCTCTTGTGTTTATAAATTTACCGAAACACCGATGAAACAATCGTCTGTCCCACGCGGTAAGAATCCGTTTCCTTCAAATTTAAATGTCGAAAACCCTGAATGTTTTACAAACAATGTTTGATCTTCAGTAGGAGGTAACAGGTAGATTCGGGGAAATATGGAAGATAGGCGATCGGTGGGAATTAAAGGGACCGGGAAACGTTAAGAGATATCGAGGTTCTGGCAAAATTAATCCCTTTCTTTAAGAAATCTAATCTATGTATTAGATTTTTATATGCTATATGCTTACAATTTCTATATTTGTATATGCCTTTCACTGAGTATTTTGAATCAGTCTGCAGTGTCTATAAGTTTCGCGCTATGAATTAATTATCAGGTCCCTTCATTTTATTAAAACCGTTGTAGGGGATGAAAAAGGCTTCACTAATGAAAACTAGGACGCATCGACTGTTGGGAGACGCCACCATAAGATGAAAGAGGAGCTGAAACTGAAGCGTGTGTTGTGCGAATTGCAGGATGGATACTCAATGCAAGGTGAACTGTGGAAGCAATGATTGTGAAACCTTGACAAGTACGGAACCCTAATATCTGACTAATATTAATGATGACTTCCAATATAAAGAAAAAACACAGTTTCGGGGACAAGTAATTGAGAGGCAGCTGCTCTTTGTGGACTGAAAAATATTCACTCTCGATAATACAGATTTGAACGATCGTTATTTACGAGCGTGGGACGAAGATCGAGGTAGATGCGACGAGGGGATGGGGGAAACAAAAAGATAAATGAGAGAGTTGCGGGGCGATAACGGGATCAGTTGGTCCACGATATTTTAAAGAGTGGTTGCGGTTTTGGAGGGTGGGGATCGATTCGTTATGCCACAAGGAGATCGATTTTTTCGGGTATATTAACTTCATTTGCACGTCACGAGAGTGAAGTGGATTCGCGTGCGAGTTTTCAGCCTGACTCGGAGAGCGTTCTTTGGTCTCACGTCTCTGAGAATGCTCAATTGTCGCTAAATCTGCGAATCTGCGAAGTGTGATTTTTTTTTTGAAATAATTTAATCTGATCGCCGGTCGATCATCGAGTGGCAGTGTACATCCGAAAACTAATTTGACATGCAAATAGGGCGCGAAACATTCTTTGTTTCTTTTCTGCTGCGTTAATTCTGGGCGTTGTTACACTTTTTATTAAAGAGAGATGGGGGAGGGGGTTGGGTTGGGTAGTAAACCTTAAAAATAAATTGATAAACCTAGAGTCACGTCGTAAAATAAAGAAAGCTACCGACTCTCTCAGAAATCCGCATATTTCTGAAAGAAGACAATACCTATTTTCCTAAATAAATTATTGGGACCAACATAAAATTAATAATTCAAATCAGTGTTGTACTTGTTGTGCTTCAGTGAAACATAGCTTAATGTGTGGTTTGAGAACTTTGTAATTATGCCTGTATATGTATATATATACGTATGTGTGTATGTGTATATGAGT
>JAOPUG010000053.1:24172251-24185808 GCA_027564375.1 Micropterix facetella | reverse complement strand
TTAATTATTCATATCTTGTATGAAACGCGGTGCGCTGAAAAAGAGTTTTTTAATTACTCAGTGCGTCTCCCATCAATATTATCCTTTGCATCTCGCACACCCATTTAGCTAAAAATATATTTATATCTGCTTTATATTGTATATTGATCAAATAAATAATTTAAAAGAAACTATTTTTTAATATATTTTTAAAATATGTACTGTAAAAATATGTATGCATAATATTCCATTGACAAATATCTAAGGAATATGCAAATACTACTGTTGCATTCCATCGTGTTGGAAGAAGATTAAATCAATTTGGCATCTCCGGAAATTCTCCGCGTCTGGCGCAGGAAGCAGTCAGTAATTTTTGCTACTTTTCAAAAAAAGAGTAAGCGGAGAGAGGACGCTTTCATAAAATCGCTGCAAGAGGAGAAATGTAATTAAGCGGAGCGCGTCGTCGTCTGAAGCCCGTTTATGGTAGGTGGGAAATTTAGCCTCATTAGCCCTACATGGCGGAGAACCTAACCCCTACCTACACCCACAGGATGGAACGGTACATTAGAGAATGGACAGTTTCACCAGATTGCTTACTTATATTCCATTTGTGGAGCACGCCGAGCAGCCATAATTATCTCCGTTATTATTTTGGATGTGTTTTTATTTCATAATAAATATTATTGTTTACGATTCAAATATTTTGTTAACCCTGTCACCTGCTCAAAAAAGGAATTCAAAATATGGATAAAATTTATTTTGCAAAATTACTTGATAGAGGTCAAAGAAGATGAAATCTTTGAGAGATGTAAGAGTATAATACCATTGTTTGTTATTTTATCTCATGTTCTGATAGTTTTTTCGACATAACGACTATTATACATTATTATCTGTTACCCACCGGTTCGCTTCGCTTGGAGTTTCTATTGCAATAATGTAATTAACGGACATTCGCAATTATATGTTTTTCAAATAGATTGACGAATTAGTTTCAGTTGTTATAATCTCCGCCTCTTTTGGAGTTTTTCGAAGCGCTATTACGTTTAGTCGGGTTTGCAGGCGTGCGTAGGCAGACCGGGTGCACTCAGCGAATTCCAATATTCTACGGAGCATTGGTGGCTTTATATCTTAAGAGAACCGTATTCAGAAACGTGTATACCACGTCATCTCCTTTGGTGACAGCCATAATACGTAAAGCCGTGAACTGTTGTAGTTTAATCCGTTGTAGCAATAAAATGGCTCTCTCGCATAGCTACGAGTGTAAGCTGGCTCGCTCGCATAGCCACGAGTGTAGGCTGGCTCGCTCGCATAGCCACGAGTTCATCATTCAATATCGGCGTAAACGCATCGAATCGGGACTATTCCGCACAGAGACGATGTCAGCTTGATTTGTGTATCCTCTTCAGATAGAGTGCCTTCTTCGATTTTCAATAGCTTTTGGAAGAAATATCGAGCGAGCCAGTCGCCTGCTAGCCAAACCCACATGTTTAAAGTCAGGAAAAAAATTATATACGCTTCTCCAAAATCCAAGTCCTTGAGGCATGCATTGGCATCATCAGCTCTGGTGCCTGTAATTACTACAGAAAGTGTTTGCCGGAAATCTTCGCTAGCAGAAACATTAACATGGCTGCTACTTATCAGCTATAAAGATCGCTCGCAGTCTCTATAGACCGCTAAAACCTCATCCATTCTTATTCTTCATGTCGGGACTGATTTTCGTCTGACCACCTAAATATGGCTCGTTTCGTTTAGTTCTAAGTATGGTGTGAGTATGAAGTATCGTGATTAACAATATGAAGTGATATAATAAAAAACACTAAATTATAACAAAAATAAAAATGAAAAAATGAAACGAAAGAAGTGGAGCACAAAACGAAATAGCAGAAAAACATAATAATATTACGTATAGACGACAAGACAACCGAAGTAAATAAATTCTATCATGGTAGGATATAACCAAGGAAAATAAAAACACTAAAGTTGAAAAACAAACTTACCGGTTTCTTGAAAAGATAGAATGAAGCGGTCGCTATGTAAATTGTAATATGTCCGGTAACAGAACAGCACAAAACACAAGTCAGCCGCTGATAAACCATATAATGAGGTCTATTCTCTAGGCACTTACGTCTGCTTTTTCGTGTATGATAGACGAAAAAGCAGAAGTACGCATATTTTCTTTTTCTCGTATTATGACGGTATTATGACACGTATGTGAAACGTCACGGTTCGGCAGCCGTAGTGTCCGCGGCAATGGTTTTGAAGAATCGAAAGTTAAATGAATTTCTTGACAGCCCAGTTGTGTGTAGACAATCTTACGCGTATAAGCAGACATATGCGTATAAACAGGCGTGGTTGAAGAATATGCACGAATGTTTTGAAATACACCGAATGCCATCACGTGGTTAAAATACCTCAGCGCTCACTGTTGTGCGCATGGAAAATATTCCATTCAATATTTAACTGACGTTTTTTTACTAATGTTGAGATGATGATCATGAATGTGATATTAATATCATCTACCACGTCAGGTTTCTTGGAAATTAGTAAGCGTGATGGTTGGATATGTATATGACTCATATATTTTTTAAGGAATGTACATATTTTATGATAATCCAAATATCCAAATTACTTTCATGTGAAAAGGTAACGAGTTACTGAAGAAATCATTCTTCCATCTTATAAACTTTTTCAATACTGATAATCCAATACAAAAAAGAAATCTTATGGATATCAACGTAATTTATTTAGATATTCTTCTATAACATTACATTATCCAAAAATAAAAAAAAGCATTTAATCCTTTTTTAAAATTATATTTGGAAAATTTATTGCGTTGCAGATTATCAATAGGCGTTGCAGAATATCAAATAATCAGCATCAGGCTAGTAATAAAGTTTGGCAATTACAATGGTTTAATAAAATAATAAATAAAAAAATGTGCGTCTCAGCTCCGACGCGTGACTGGAGTTTACTCCTTAAGTGCGATTGTTATTGAATATAAAATAGTCAATGACTATCAACTGGGGCTTGAGATAAATAAGTCCAAAACCAAGGGTACAGGTGTTTATAAGGCCTCCCTTAGATGGCGCTATCAGAATAATATATATGCTACCATCTATTAGCAGGTACGTATATTACAATGTTACGAAGTTATTTAATTTTGAAATATTTAATATACTTAGATGGCGCTAATTGAATAACATATGTGCTGCCATCTATTGTCAGGTACCTCTATATATTACTATGTCACGAAAAGTTATTTAATTTTGAAATATTCTGCTTAGATGGCGCTAACATTAATTCATTTATAAAGACATAACGCTTTTTGTTACCGCTCGATTTTACTACCCAAAAAATTTTCGTATCGGGGGCTTTAAATGAAATCGATTCTTGGTAGCGGTGACTTTCTGCATATACCTGCATGGACGTGAGTACGTCGTCTAACAGCCGAACTACCCTGTGGTATCTTCGGCTGGAGGGGGACCTACGTCACGGCGACTGCATCATCGTTATCAGCAAGATATTGTCTGCGGGCTGGAGCTCGCCGCCGCTGAGAGACATAACCGGAGTGACATCACGTATACTATTAATTAGCTTTGACGTTTTTGAAGTGACAGTGTTAGGTTTGGCGGTTTTGAAGTGACGTTTTTGAAGTGATATTTGTGAATTCTTGACAATTTTCCATCCTTTCAATCTTTCCCCGACTTCCACTACTCGACTTTTCCTGAGTTACCCTGAGTTACTCGACTTCCAACCCGCTGACCAACTTTCCCAACCTTCCCCTACCTTTACTGGACTATTGAAAAATCAACTATTGATTGGGTTTGGCGTTTTTGAAGTGACAGTAACATTTGTGAATTCTTAACAATTTTCCATCCTTTCATTCTTTCTCCAACTTCCCCTACTCGACTTGCCCGTTTTCGATTTTTTTCCCTGATTGACCCTACACGGAACCCAAAATACCCGCTAACCAAAGTTTCCCCGAGTTACTATACTTCCAACCCGCTGTCATATTTTTCCCTACCTTCCCCTACCTATGCTGGACTAGTGAAAAAACTAGTATCCAGTAATATACATACCTGACAATAGATGGAAGCCCATGTATTATTGTTAACATACATAACGCTTTTTGTTAACGCTCGATTTTACTACCCATCAAAATGTCGTACCGGGGTTTTAAATTGCATTATTGAAATCGATTGTTAAGGAGTAAACTCTAATAAACTCCAATAATAAATTATCATTTGCACGTCACCAGAAGAAAGTATAATATCTGAAATACAATATGAAACTATTAAATAATGAAGGTAACAAATATGTATGAGATGAAACAATTAAAAAATAAAAGTAATAAATATACATGAGATTAAACTATTAAAAAATAAAATTAAGCAACACCCCATTGTACATGTAGTACAATGTGGTCAATAGTGCGTGTATCTAAAATTATGGTTGAATTGTGTTTATGTGTGTCTGTCAGGGTACGTGTATGTATTTAATACCTAGACCTTTTCGTACGTGTAAGTGTAAAGATGAGGGAGAGAGTTTCGTTATTTTGGGTAATAATTTTGGCGAAATTTAAAATATGTAAATAACCTCATGTGTTCCAACGCCTCCATGTTATAAAATTTTATTATTTGTGAGTAGTATAGGTGTGTATTGTAAGTTTTGAAAATATGTGTCTCAAAAAGCGACTTTAGATGCTCTCGATCCTGCTCTAATTCACACCATACAGAGGTGGCCAGATAACGGATGCGTATTAGAGGACAGTAAATACGTCTTCAAACGTTTTACATGCCTGTTATGTAAACCCAACGTTATATAGGCTTTTCCAGTGATCAAATCGATATGCTTATAGAACATTAGGTTACTGTCGAGTAGAAGTCCCAAATAGCGTACCACGCTAACTTCTTTAATGGGTTGTTGGTTTAGCTTACATAGGTCACACTGAAAGTTTCCGGAACTGGCCATTTATATAAACATTTGAAAATGGAATTCTTCGGCTGTACAACAAAGTTTGTTTGATTTGTCATTTGTTTTTTCATTGTGACGCCATTTGATGACATCAAAAATTGCTTATCTGCATTACGATGAATTTAACTAGCTGTCATTTTTTATGTATGATTTTCAACGATTTTAATTTAATATGTCAGCTTAATTGAGACGCATTTGGCTTTATTCATGCTTTTGGCGATGACATACCAAGCAATACGACAATTTATAGCTAATTTGCAACATTCAAGTGCAGTGGTGTTAATGTCAGTGACGAAATTCGTAAAGGTCGCCGGTCCACCGCTTCCAGCAACAAAAAAATCAGTATGTCTTATGATTAAAATAGAGAGGCATATGACCTACCATGATATTCGGTTATTGTTAAGCATAGGCATGCGACAGGTACAATTAATCATATGCAAAAAATTTGCTAAGGCTAAGGCTAAAACCAAGAACTCATGAGCTATCCTCCATGCAGCTCCGATTGGGCTTCTTGTGACTTCTTGTTCCCAAAAATCCGCCGACAATAACCAATAACGCGGTCAACATTTTTTATCGGAGCTGTTGCAAAAAATGAAAAACATGTTTCCGAGGTCACTATGGAGTACTGGAATAAATGGACATATATGAAAAGTGTATTAATGCTTGTGGATAATATGTTGAAAAACAAAAACTTGATATCCGGCTATTCATTGTAAAAAAAATATTTATACTGGAATTTTTCAGTGTGGACCTCGACCTTGTTTTTGAGTAGATATTTGCTACATAATTACTGAATAAATTTCGGTCCTAATCTACATTTTGAAATACTTTACTCAGTGTTGAATGTATGGAAAATGGTCGGTAATTTTCTATGGCCGATTTTATGGCGATTTATAACCACCTTTATGCATAGAAATAATATGCATAATCTTTCATTTGCTAGAAAACTTCTTAATAGATGGAGCAATCGAATATAATGCTAATTAGTTTAACCAACTAATTAACACAGTTGATAATAAAAGCACGAGGAATGTAGTCGGTTCCTGCACCCTTTTTAGTATAAATGGATTTTATTGTAGATAATCACAAATTAGCGGCTCATTTGTATCGATACAACTGACGACACCGATCGTTTGAGGATCACTGAACTAGTAGTATTTTTTAGGTCATGGAGGAACAGACATAAAAAAATACAGTCTCCAGACCCCGAGCTAGTGAGCCGTAGATATTCCTGTGATTTAAATGTTAAAGGATACTAGAGACTCATAGCAGTTTTCCGTCATCCATAACAAGTAGAGATGCAACTTTCGGGGCTGACTTGATATTCCCCAACAGCTAGTCTAATAGATTAAATAAAAATAGTGGTAGATTAAATAAACTCATATCCGTCGCAGAAATAAATAGGTACCTACTTACTGTTACGGCGCATCGTCTGGAATGCTGGGGTTGTCAGTCCTAAAATAAGTGTAATTTTACTTTTCCTACCTTTTTCATTATAACGGTGATGGCAGCACATAGTGTTCGAGCCAGCACACCAATCCTTTCAAGTGGTAACTCGACTGAAGTGTCCATTTGTCTCGGAGTGAATTGTGCAAGTGAATGGATGAATCATTCATTTGAACTGAATATCGCCTGTCCATTGCCGGATTCTACAAGTGTGAGTGGGGCTGTACCATTCTTATTTTCCGTGGAAAATTAGTTTTTCAAATGTGTTTTTCACATTGGTAATCCATCTTATATGTATCCTCTGATAAGCCCATATTTCTTAATAGCGTGTCTGTAATTGTCTAGCTGTTCATCTATTAAAATATTCAGATATTGAAATACATTTTCAGATATTAAAATATTGGGAATACATAACAAAAGTCTATTATGCATGTGTAAGTTGACGTTTCTTTCCGAAAGTACCTTTTCTGTTTTTAAATGCATTTTTAAATGCGGATATTTTTCTGTTTTTTCTCTTATCCTAATTGTGGTTCAAAATGTAGATCAGATAAATAATACGTTCAGTATTCTCCGACTGAATTCCGTAAGCTATAACCGAAGGCATTTCTAACACTAATACTAACCTATGCCCAATAAACCTGCAACGCTATATTTGAAAATATCAAAATATATATTAAACAATAAAGCTCTCCCTGTTCTCCATTGGTAGTTATAATTTATTATCATTGATACGAATAAATTATGTCGCTATGAACTCTTAATGAATTTAGAAATGATATGAAAAATCAAATCAAAATTATAATTAGGCCATATTGAAAGTTTTTGGATTTTTATAAAGTAAAAACACTTACAATATTTATATTTTATTTCCTGTTTATCAAAGTATTCTCCCTGAATTTTTTTCATTATTTGAAATCATTGGGAAAAGCAATTGGCCCAGTCTTCTTTAGAGGTGTCCTTGATGGCTTATCGGAACGCTATCACAGCCACTTCCGAGGTCGTGAACCGATTATCTTTACGTGTGTCCTTATTTTAGAAACATAAAGAAATCGTAGGGTGCAAGGTTCGGACGGTATGGGCGATGCGTCAGGAGTTCCACGTTTAGGGTCTTTAAAATTGACATCGAACTTTTTTCTGAAACACCGGGCATGCAAATGATAATGTACGAATCTGCAGTGACTGTTCTTTGGTTTCCAAGTGAAATTGTCGTTTAATATTCCTTTTTGCTAAAAAAAAAAGAAGAAACCATTAGTTTACCAGTGCTTCGACAATTCTTGACTTTCGTCGGCAAATTCTTCAAAGGAACGATCCACTCCGCCGATTGACTCTTTATTTCAGGTTCGTAACAGAATACCCAGCTTTTGACCCCTGTAACGATATCATGTACTGCTAATGATTGTCCTCCGTCATATTTTTTCATCATTTTATCACACCACTCTACACGTTGCTATTTTTGAACTTCCGTTAACTCATGCAGTAACAATCTCGTACACACTTTCAGGTGTACGCTCAAAATATTTCGCACTTAACTCATGTCAATGTTCAAAGTTGTATGAATATAACATGTAATGTGACATATAATTTTGCTGACATGTATTTTTTTATCCAATTGATTTTTTTGTCATACAGCATCAGTGTTATTTTCAGTTACCACTGTCGCCGACCGGGCTTCGCGTCAATCGTCTTGGAGATGAATACGTCCAAGTTTGAAAATTAATTATACCAAAAGTACACAGAGCTACGAGATGAGCGTCATCACCGAACGCTAATTGAAATCTTTGGCAACTTTCTTCTTGAGAGCGAAACTCAAAAATCATTCATCAAAACTGTTCTCGACTTAAATCCATCCTTCGGCAAACACGCAATTTTCAAGATGGTGCCACGAAGTGTAAATCTAAAATATATTCGACCGCCAAAGTGTTCCATTTCCAAAATTAGTAAGCTTTTTTAATATCTTTAGTGCAAGTGGCCAGCTTCAGAAACTTTCAGTATGGCCCACGTATATAACAACCCTAATAGTCAACGATGTCTACCTAAGGCGCTTAAGGGGACACACCGCCCCCTGTATCCCTCAACTTAAAATTTACCGCAATATACATGGACTCCTACCTAAACTACCAATTCAATGCTCGCCACTCGTAACTACACTCTCCGTGACGTGCTCTGGCGGTTTTATAGTATGCGACCTAAAGTATCTCTTAGGTATCGCAAAATAAAGTCGACTAATTTGCATTTCAATTTAGATATTTGATTCCTTCCAGTGCAGTAAAACTGCTCCCATCCCATTGCTCGCCAGAGCGGAGCAATGCCGCTGCGTAGTCACATCGCGTCGGGGCTTGTGGCCGCCTTCTCGGGCGACGATTTATTAGCCAGTTTCGCCATCTGACGCCAAACGGACCAACGACGTCTCCGGACGGAAGACGGGGGTGCCTCGTCCACTTTACTCAACTAGAATTTACCCACGCCACAGCTATATGACGGTATTCTAAGGTTAAGAATGTCGCTTACTTCATTGTTGCTTGGGGAGCGCCACTGTAAATACAATGGAATTTATTCTTTGAGTATTATTACCTTCTATTTCGAATATGGAAGAGTATGAATACCATACGATTTATAGACGGAAATATTGTAATAATTTCAGATCCCTATAGTAATATATTAGCTACGCGCTAATAATAATTACGGCGGCAAACCGATTTAAAATCAAGCGGTTCAATGACCAAACTTTTTCTTTTCGAATCGTCGACACTCGGGGTAGACGTATATTCAATGCAGATATATATAATATCATTCTTGTACACATATCTGAAACCTTTACGTCTATTTAAAGCTCTCTCTCTCTCTTATTTCAGAGAGACAATATACTTTCTCTATCAAAATAACTACCGATCCCCATCAAAATTATTTTAATTTTTTTTTATCATTATTATTAATATTATTATTGTTTATCAAACACTATACATTTTGGATTATGTATTTGTTTTTTTTTTATTTGTTTATTTTACCTATTTTATTTCATAATGGTCATTCGATTATAAGCATGCCTACTTTATACCTATGACGGGAATGATTATATTTTTTTTACTGCTCTTGACTTTTATAATTTAGCTTATTTATTTTACTTTTGAATTAACTATATTTATAGAATGTTCGCCCAAGCACAAACTTTGCTTAGTTGGGCGACATCATATGGTAATTGAATTTAATTTCTTGCAGTTGAGTAATTTAGTTTTATAATATTTTGATTTGATATTTTTGAAACGGTATTATTTGCGAATTGCTGTAAAATTAAAATTATATTAAATGTTCCTCGCGGAACCGGCATAAAAAATCAAAACATCCTCCCTTTCATATTGCAGTTGATTCAGTTTTCCTTCAGTAACCGTTTCATTTCGTCTTCATAGAGCCATTGCACATAAAACTAGCTATTCGCAATCGACCTACAAGTTTTGATCGCCATCTCAGACGATTTGCCATTCTCGACATTATCTGTGGAAGCGTTTCCAGCTTTTTGAGAAGCGGGCGATCTGAACGTAAGGTTTCGAATAAACGTACGCGAGCCATTTCACAAGTAAAGTGTATCTCTATTCCTGTCCAGGCCAGTGCTATTAAGCCATTTGCCATTTTTGTTTGCCATTATAGAGTCCTTCAGCTAGATTAGATTAAAACGATTATAAAACATGACAATCGTGCTATATAGTGCTTTACCTGCGTACGAATTCAAATTTGCGACTGTTACTGCCGCGGATGCATAAGCAAAATAGAGTCATACTATCAGTCGCGTATTACGATCATCTTTTGAATTTGTCCATAAATTCTGGTTCTGGATTAAAGAAATTATAATCGTGCAATCAAATTTATGATAACGCCGTTTAAATATTATGTTATAAATATTAATTCTATGCCAAATAAAACAACTGCATAATAATATTATCTTTATGTATTTTTCTTGGCTACGTGCATCTACATAAGTGCAAATATACAGTAATACTACAGTAATTCTAAAACGTTGTGATGCGGAACTGAGGGCGTCCTTAGAAGACCAAGGTATTTCCTGTGCCTTGAATAGAGCTACCTTATGAGAAAGCTCCCAAGCTCAATTACTTAGCATTCGCAGCGACGAGACAGGCTCGTTTGCCAATGAAGGTGGTTTCTTGTAAGTCAGAAAGCTCCATGAGTGCCTTCTGGACGCGGCTGATGATTGGCATTCTAGATATCGAGTAATTATATTTTCACCCAATTTTGCGTTTTCTGTAATTGTATTAATATTTTATTAGTAAAGCCTGTCCTATAGATTGATAGGTATATAGCGTGCAATAATCAGAACCTTGACACTGCAGTAACACCGTTGCAATTACTGTATATAGTCACATTTCAAAACCCGCATTCGTAAAAAAATCCAATTAAAATAAAATGGTATGACGAATGTCATAAAATTTAATTATCAAAAATATTCTTCTTCTTCTAGTGCCAAGGCCATTACTTTGGTTATCATATTAGCTAGTAAAATTTTATTGGCCGCTGCCCAGAGAAAGAATGTGGCAGATTTGGAAACCAAATTACTACGCTAAGATGTTTATGGCATATGTTATGTTTGATTGATACACTATTTATTAATGTATTTATTGAATCGTATCCTTTATTATATAAAGTGGCTGGGCGCGATGGCGCCACACTAGCGGCGTAATCGCGGATGGACGAGATATCTTGAAAGGCTGCGCAGTGGTTACAAACAATTTGAACTTCGGTGATTGATCGTCCAGCCGAGGCAGGGAGCGGAGACGAATAGGGCAGCTAAGGTCATCATCACATAGGTAGTGGAAATGTGTAATTTTTAATTGCCTTATGTTCGATGCGATAACCCTCTTCTTTACTTTTTGTACCCTCCTTAAATATAGAAAATTTACACATTTTTAAAATTTTGCTTTGTGAGGCTATTCGAGGTTCACTGAGCCTTGTATCACTATGCCTCTTTCTGGTCTATTATGATCATCACCTAATAGTTCCGTGCTAAGCTTCGTGTCGTTTAAGAACCGCAATAAACTGTTGGTGCTTGATTGTTTTACCTCTTCAGCTTGAAGGTAGTAGCTACTTAAGTGGGTGTTTCTTTTGCGTATTAATGAGCCAAATTCACACACGAGATGCAAGGGGTTTCGTCTGTAGTTTGGCAGAATCTGCAAGCTTTAGTGGCCCTGAACTTGAGGTTGAACATGTGTCTGTTAAGGCCACAATGCCACGTGAGTGGGCACTTACGGGGTACTGACATGCGTGAGGGCACATGCACTATTGGAGTTTCACCAGCATGCGTACATTGTTCTTATTTAGTATTAAATAAAGCCTCGTAGGCAGTCTTGTGGTCGAAAGCTTTGATTAGGGCTTTGGAGTGATTGAAACCAAGCGTGTTGCTCCAGTGATTAAAGTATTGGTCGAAATTATTAGGTTTTCCAGGCTTTTTGGTACGCCACAGCATATCTCAGGGCATTATAACATTCCCTTTGCTCCCGCAATGGCAAGTTCGTATGACGGGAGCCCATCTCAGAACGACCCTGATCGCTTCGCCCAGGGGGTTTAAAAGTACCAAGCAGTTTTCTACCAGCTTTAAGCTAATATTGTCCGAATATAGTGCTAAAAGAGCTGCCTGGCTATAAGATTTAATATAAATTCTATGGTTGGCAGAGTTCTTTCGGAGGTTGATATCCACATATTCAGTAATGGGATATACCTCCGCTTGGAAAATGGAAGTGTATTTCCCTAAGTTTGTACTCTTTCGAAGTTTGGTCGCTCTCCATATGTTCCGCAGCGTAAATCAAGTCCTGATTTGAAACCATCGGTAAACCATTTAAGACTGCCGCTATCCCAGTGCAGTTGGTTGTTTACCCAATCATCTATAGGCGGCAGTTCCACTGTACAAAAACTTTCGAAATTGAACATTGGAAGCATGGCATCTAATACCAAGTGAAGGATTGGAGTTTGACGGATCAAGCCTAGGACAGATTACTTACAGGTACAATAACAATAGAATTATGCTGGGACATAAAATAAAGCAAATAAAGTTAATTATTATGCTGCTAAATATACGCTGAATTTGGTCGACGGTCGACTCGGTGTTGTAATTTTCTTGTTTCTTGACATAGTTGTGGCATTTTAATTTAATCCGTTGGTTTCTTATATGGAATCGCCCGATTGCCTGTAATATTTTGATTATATGACAGGGTTGATATATGTCGAATCGGGCGTCGAACCATCAGGTCACTTAGGATAAGAAAGAACTATTAATTTTTGGACAGGCGTGCTGCGAATTGTGAGAATTATTGCGAATTATTGTTGTGCGTTCTAGGCATAGGCGTGGGGATGTCAGTACGGCGCGGTGTGGTGCTGTTTGCTCAGACGAAAATAAGGCGGTCGCGGTGTGTGGCAAGTGGGATGGTGCGAGTTTGAAAGATGTGGTCTCTCTCATGTGGTACAGGAGATGTAGGCATTTGCTCACTGAAATTGTGCTGAGATACGCGTTATCGTAGCGTGGCACTGACTAATTAAGTTTCAATTTGCTTGAAGAAATCGAAAAAGGTTATGATGATATCGCACTCGTTGCCTGCATATAAACGGAAATGAGCTAATCTTGCGAATAACCCGATTGATTACAGTTAATCGTTTAGGGTGTCAGGATGAATGTAGATTGCGATAGGGTGGGGGTAATTAGTAGGTATAATCCAAACGGCCTATATTGAACATTTGCCAAAAAGAATGCCATAAACCGAAAGTTTTGGAACAAAGTATTCACAAGATTAAGGTAGAAAATATCGCTCCTACCTGTCGCTGGAGCCTAATGGAGCCGTGCAGCTCGGGCCTGATGACCCGCTCTGTTATATTGGGTCTGTCCGACCATGGTTGAACTCCCATCCGGCAACCTCCTTGAAGAGGGACTTAGCCTGGTGAAACCGCTGCGCGGCGGATCTGGGGTAAAACCTCGGACATCCCTGGGTGTGATGCATTGGTCGGTTTACCGGCCTGAGTTCAATCAGAGAATATCCGGGAGGGGGGGGGGGTGATTGCGAATGCTTTCAATAGAGCGGGGGTAGATGCTTATGCTTGATGTACATCCTTAAATACGATTCGTTGGCCATCTCTTCTCGGATGGCAAGCCAAGTATAGGATTCC
>JAOPUG010000053.1:24159031-24172151 GCA_027564375.1 Micropterix facetella | reverse complement strand
GCTGCCTGTTGCACTTGATGTTTAGCCTTTTCCAAAGTCTTATTCAACATCTCAATGAAACGTTTTCACATCTCAATGAAAATTATCAATTTATTATTCTCATTTGCTTTAAAGACTTGAGAGACTTGTGTGACTGTCGCTTCGTCAAATATTACTACAAGACTTGCAGCCAGATTAGCCAGATTAGCGCTTTCAGAAGGATAAAATTGAAAAATAACCTCTATTATAAAATTATATTATATATTTAATATAATTTTTCATCGTGGTCTTAAAACTTTTGGGGAATTAGTCGTAACTGCCAATTTTTTGAAATGTCGTCTCTTATATTAAAAACTATTAAGTATAAAAAAAAAATATAGCAAATTTAGTGTATTTTATTCTGCCGGTAACCACTTTTGCAGTAAAACCTACAGTTCAGGATTTATTTAATAAAAATATACATGGAATCAAAATTTTGTGGAATTAGTCCTAAATACCCATATTTTGGAGTCATATCTTAGTAACTATTAGGTATATAAAGATTATTCAAAAACCAAATTGTAGCGTATTTAGTCTTGTTAATTCATTTAGAAGTCAACTATGGTCTAAAACCCGAAGTTTAGGTTTTATGTAATGAAAACTGAAAAACGTCGATTGGTTTTTCGTTGTTTTATGGACATGTCAGAGCCCGCAGCAGCACTCCAAGGCCGGAAACTTGGATTTTTAATAAAGGCCTCTATCTGTAAAATATATCCAAAAATGGCGGATACCCGACTTTTTTCAAGGTTATCCTTTTTTACGACAGATTAACTGCACTATTTGTGAACTGTGTTTTATTACTTGAATTGCGACTGCGAACATTATTACATGCTTTAATAGCGTTGAAAAGGACTTCACAGTGCACATGCTTTTCAAATTACTCTCACGGTTTTTATGTAAAGTTCCTTGCCTTTCCGCTGCAGCACTGGATTGCTATTTCTCGCCGTCGCTTTATTCTATAAGATCCATCTGGAGATGTTATCGTATCCTTCAGCATATCCGACGTCTGGCATATGCATCGAAAGGGCGGTTAAATGTTGATTTAACCTTTTCAATTTTATTCACATATTTAGCGAAATTCGAGGCCTTACAAAAAACGGGCGATGGCTACCATATATAGACAAAAAAATATTGGACTGCGAGTTCACCGACAGTAAAAAAAAAATTCGCGGCTACGCGTTCAGAGCGTGGATTTAAAGTTTGATAATTATATATGTATTATAAAGTTTAGGATATTTAGAGTGACCAGCGAATAGACCAGTGATATTGAAAATTCAGCAGATCAGCTTTTTAATATATTTTTTAACAGGCGGGATTTAAGCATAATTCTACGCTGAATGTAAATAACTTGCAAAGCATTCACTGATTGTATCTCTTTCCATGATGGTGTCATCGTCACAATACTCAAAGTTGGCAACGAATAGTCCATTTTGAATGATTTTATGAATATACTGGAACGTTGGGGATTGTGAGAGTATTGACCTATATTTGCATAATATAACCGTTATAATAGTTTTTTGCATTTTGACTGACCATTACTAAGCAAAAAATGCATAATAGTCTAATAAAATCGTGTTCTTTCCTCACTTTCAATGGTAGTTGATTTTATATTTAATTAATATAGGCATCAATAATCAGTAGAGGCACTCACAACTATGAGCTTTCACTCAGTAAAGGATATGAAATTATTAATCATTTCATAATCTGCCTTTTTACTTCCGCCCACCCAAAGGGGGTCCAAAGACTTATAATACTGCGAAAAATGTAAGGAAATTAATTCGTCTCAAAAGATGTTTCATATGTCCTAGAGTCCATCTAAACCAAAAAAAGTGTCTGGAAATGTGGATTTTGCTATGCAAGATAACTCGAGTAAACTACGTTAATTTTTTTAATTTCTTTCGCTAAACGATAGTTATGGCCAAGGCACACAGCTAAGTTGCTTTTCGGGTCTATACGACCTACGATTGCGGTACCTGCCATGCAGATTGTCTCCATAACATCAGTGTTTCGAATTTTTAGATCTTAAAACCCAATAAATGGTGGAAATAGCAAAAAGAAAAGGTTTTGGCCATATGAGACGCCTAAAATGAGGTACATATCGCATGAGTATAATACATTTGTTTAGGCAAAAATTACGAGAAGCCCGAATTTTACAGATGTTTGCTATTTAGAGCTTAAAACAGAATAAACGGTGGAAATAACAAAAAGAAAAGTTGATGATCATGATGAGACGCGATATGAGGTACATATCACCTGGTTTCAATCATCATGATTGACAAAAATACCAAAAAGTCAAAATTTTACGGGGTTTCGCACTTTTACTGCTTAAGACGGAATTAACAGTAGAAATAGCAAAAAAAAGTTTTTTGCCATGATAAGATGCGTAAAAGTGGTACATGTCGCCTGGGGTCAATCCATCTATTTAGATAATAATAACGAGAAGTTGGAAACAGTTGGATTTCCCCCCAGCCAAGTTTATAAGAATATAATAGTGGGCGGAGTCGGTAGAAGAATACGTATGTCTAAGGATGGGCGATGCGCGTCCTCATTTAACAAGGGGATTATCCGGCCTCGTAACCTCTTCAATGGATCTAGATAATACCATGTCAATAATTCTTCCTAAGTTGAGTTACCAATTAAATTATAATATGATAGACCAGCCATATTAGGTTTATATATCACAAAAAAAACAGAGCTAACTCTCTCTAAGACGCTTATATCGCTGTTTATTCAAAAGGTTTTCAGAAGATTATATTGCAAGGAAGTGCTCATTAATATTTTCTTGTACCAATTTACACAATAACTGCCCGAATCCACCGACGAATGCATCCTGATTTTGTGTATGTAGGCTATTGTGTATATTAGAATTAGAGTGCAACGATGATGTTGAAATGGTTATTCACATCCATTCCGCATTCTGAGTGTCCCTTTATGTCTGATATTAGAACCTAGGCATAGTCGAACGCCTACTAAGACTCTGTCTACGGGATTTTCCCTTTTGAACAGGGCCACTATCGCATCGAAATACATGATATCACGGATCACAATACGAGTTGGCGCCGAAACGATTAAAACACGGCGAGCCGACGCTTGCAAATACTCAAAATCTCTCCTAATTAAAATAAATCACTTATAGTTTTTAATAAAAGAAAAAGGAGCGATATACATCGACAACTTAGGCTCATCCCGCGATTGGTATACCTTGATTTTTCCAAAATGGCTTAAAACTTATTACAACAAGTTTCTCTCGTCACCACGATTCCAAAAATACCCATATACGCTATGTTTGCTCTACCTATTGGTCAGATACTCCTCCAGGCTAAGTAAACCAGGATGCACCTGCAGCGGAACCTAAGCGACTCCGATCGAATTTGCTGTCACCTAGCTGGGATCACCCAGGGAGGGTGCATACCAAATTTGGTTAAGATTAGACAACGGGTAGTCTTCGGACATACGGACAAACCAACGCCCAGCATGCATCATACTATATGGCCCGTCTTAGGTAAAACTACGGACGGGCCAAAAATGAATAAGTAATCGGAATGAACGAAAGAAATAAAAATCAAAGTCAATAAAATGCTATGTTTTAAACACTGTCACTCTAGAACAGACCAAAAATCTAGTGGGATGATAAACTCCACACAGATCTCGTCTAATCTGCATCGCAAAACATATTACTTTTAATAGATAGTTTAAAATATATATGATTCGTAATATTATGCTTAGTAAAACTGTGATGTCACAGAACTGAAAAAATAAAGGGTGCAAAATGGCCGTCTGCGCTTTTATGAAATGAAAGCGGAAAATTGCACGATTTCGCACCGTATGCAAATTTATTTAGCATCTGATCGGAAAATAGACACGCAAGCGTATAGTATTTTAATTTATAATGCATTTTCAACAGCACACACTATTTTTTTGCCCATTTTTTTCACGTTGTTGCGATGGAAATCATCTAGTAAATATTTAATGGCAACCGAGTAATTCTCACAACTTTGATTGTCACCTGCTACTGGCGAACCCGTCCACCCCGCAGTGTTTCAACAAACTTTAACGTTATATCACCCCGGAGGGATTTGGATGTCGCGTTATCACGATAGTGATAATGCGATATTCCCTAACTGGGAAATATCGCAGACCCGTGGCGTCCTTTACTCGGCAATTTTCACCCGAAATCGGATGGCCATCGGGTAGTTTCTAAGGATAGGCGACGACAGGTCAACGCCTATCCCCGCGCCTTAAAGAACATACGTTCTCAGGCTCCTCCGGGTATCAGTCAGAGACAATGCGGCCGGTATGCCACTAATTCTCACACGATTATTAATGTCATTATATGATAGCTGTTACCCAGTAGGGTATGTAAATTTTACTATCAGAGATGATAATATGTAGGGCCCGGCCCCACTTGCTAAATCCCTCCCTTCTGAGGTCGTGTATGTGGCCGAATACGCAAAACGTCATCCCCGTCTGAACATTTAGAGGCGCTGTAAAATATGCTGTCTTCCTTTTTATTGTTTCAATCCCCCTTGCGGCCGACGAAGACATTTTTCTCATAGATTATTTAGAGGTTTTATTGCCGCGTTTGATGCCGGATGATTTAGTTTTATTATAAATCATCTGTAGGAAATTATGAGCATCTTAAAAGAAAATAATAAATGAAGCCCCAACCGCAGTATCATCCATTTCGTTCTGCACGCGAACTAAGACTGCTAATCAATCAATCAGTGTGTCAGACACCGAGCCCAGATGATCTTGGCCAGGGACGTCTTCTACTAGCTTGAGCAAAATATTTCAGCGGAGATTCCGCGAGCTGAGCTGGGTCCATAACTCCAGCTATATTGTGGCAGGTTCCTAATCTTCCCTGCAGTGCTTGTCGAGATCACTCAAGCTGTAGCTCAGATTAGGACGTTTGTGTTAAGGCTACACGCCGAAATTTGCGACTCCAGTCACTGCTACCTCCTAGTCCCGAAGCAGCGTCTCGCTGCGCTCCTCTGGGGGTCACCAATCCGAGCGGCGACAGTGATTTGAAAGATTCCGAAGCGGCGAGCAGGGCTCGCGCAGCTAGTCTCGGCGATGCGAGTATTGAGGCTTTCCATGCGTTGTCCGCCCAAACAGATAGGTACTTTTTATGATGTGTCACCTGCTACGAGCGAACCCGTCCACCCCGGAGCGTTTTAACGAAATTTATCGTTTTATCACCCCGAGGCGAAACGCAGTCTTAGGACGTATTCAAATCTATGTACCAAGCTCCACCTTGACCTGTAGGAGTCCGACTCCTTACAGATAGGTATTCACTCGCTTCGAGCAGTCGGAACTGGTACTCATATTTTGGGTTTGTAGGTACCTCAAGCTGTTTACCCTTAGAAACGATTCGTGGGCCACCCGATCTTGGGTGAGATGTCGAGCAAAGGACGCCTATGTCCATCAAGTCTCTGTGTTTCGCCTCGGGGTGATATAGCCATAATGTTCGCTGAAATGCTCCAGAGTGGCCGGGTTCGCTCGGAGCAATTGACAATCAAAGTTGGTACTCATATATATTACAACCTTGTCGAACGAGCGACAGTGCTCACCGCAGGGCAGTAAACGTCATTTCTCCCCAACCGCAGGCATTTTACAGGGTTCCATAGGCCTAATTCCCCCAATTCGCTTAGGCTATCCCGACCGCAACAAAGTTGAGTGTGTTTCCGGGGGGCGTAATTTGAAAATATGTTATCAATGACGTGTGACCGCGGCCCTTATGTACCCCCGAATTTAAGCTGACATTCTTAATTAAGCATTTCGGCGAGGCAGACCAATTTGTTTGGCCATATGCAGAGACGCCATATTTTTCTTTGTAACTTTGATCTATGGGAAGGGAGAAGTCTTTTAATGCATGCCACACTATTCTGAAGGCTGTTATTCGATGCAATTAAATTAAATTGAAACATTCTCTAGCCGGTATAATAATTATTAACAAAACAAATATTATTTAAGTATTTTTAAATATATTTTTGTTTCGTAAATACAATAAAAAGTGACTGAAAATATTATACAAATGGTATAAATAAATCTCAAGTTAAGGCCAATTTCATAAATATAATTTCATATTAGCAATTTATTATTGCTATTTTTAAGTGAAAATTGATAAGGAAATATTATTACAATTCCAATCATTTAAGTTGCGTTATTATTATTCATAAGAAGTGTACCTAGTAATGTGACATTGGTGAAAATTTATCAACACCTCTAAACCTTGAAATAGTTAACATCCAACGTGAAAAATTGTGACAAAAGTGAATTCTAGACTGCTCTCCATACTGAAGCTATCTACTTATTTAATTCCATAACAAAAATAATTGCATAGAAGATAATTCCGCATACGTTAACAAAGTAATAAATAATTCTGCGAGATGAGTTAACATGCAAACCCCTTGTGTAAAGGCTTTCGCTGGACCCAATATTGAAATGTTCTATCCTTAATAAGGATACTTATTTTTCATCGTAAGCTAATGAAATAAAATGGAATGAATATATATTTTTTTAATTTCAACGTAAATATGTTGTGTACATAATAATATGATGAACGTCAATATATAATACTTCTTCAAATTGCTTTGACCTACAGGAAGGGACAGATATTTAGAATCGAGCGAAATACCATTCTGATGGCAATTAAATTAAATTGAAACTTTCGAGAGAGGGCTACGGAAAGATGTCAATCGTAATAATTAATATCGTAAAATGATTTAATAAATATATTGTTCACCTAAACAATACAATAAAAGGATTCAATATTATACTAATTGATTGGCTATATTCGAAGTATAAATAATAGCCTAATTTTACCTCCATCTATACCAACAAAGAATAAGAGCATTTCTACCGTTAAACAGTAAAAAACTAATTATTAGTATTATTTATAGGCAGGTAGCGTAGCTAATTTTCTCTTTAAGTTATTGTGAACTTATCCAGACGGGTTATCTATACCTAATCTAGAGACTTCATCTATACTTTATCCATAACTTATCCAGATGGGTTATTTACATATTATCCAGATGGGTCATCCATACCTTATCCAGACGGGTTAGATACACCTTATCCAGAATTTGTCTAGAAGGGTTATCTATAACTGACAGTTAACTTATTCCACAAATCAACCACTCTGTTGCTGATGTAGAATTTCTTGGAATTGCAGGTGAATATCTTCTTCTCCAGCTTCAAGATGTTCCCTCGCAGATTGTGGTTCTGGTTGATGCAGATTGTGGTACAGTTGTAATGGCCGTGCAATGTTTTAAATGCTGCTATGAGATCGACCCACTCAACAAATCCTCCAGCTTCGAATTATTTAGGCGTGCAAGCCTTTCTTCGTAGCTGTAATGAAGGAAGCCGATTATTACTTTGTTGCTCTTCTATGTATCCTCTCGAAGAATTTTATATCTCCCACAAGACGTTAGCCACTGTCGGGTGGCAAAGCAGAGTAAAGTGCGCCTCGTATCCGCGACATATTCCAGTGAAGAATTGCCGCTTACTTAAGGTAGAAGAACGCGCAAATGATTTCGAACCTAATACCAGACGGGAGGTCGGAGTAATTTGACCACATCTGGGAGTGAGGGCGCGGAGATGCTCCACTGGGCTTGACAATTCCAAATGCCTGGCGGTGAGGAGTTGGACTCTTACGGGCTGAGGTTGAACTGGATAAGTGGATTGACTTCGTCCACAAAGTATTTTCGTTCGTTTCTGGGCGAGTAAACAATAGCTTTCGTTATAAAGCCCAGGGTCGGCGGGTTTGCTCGTAGCATGTGACACCTTTCAATCTCTCACAAGGCATGGACTCCAAATTTGGAAGTTATGTTCAAGTATGGGCCTTACAAAGGATTTTCTAGTGCTTAAGAATAGTGCTTTTGTCATTATTTGGAAGGCTTTTCCAATGAGATACAATTTTCTGGTCGACGCCGTCCAGCATATATTATGTAAGAAATTTATTCCGCCCACATGCATTACTATACATTTGAGTGAGACGTTCTTCAGTCCATGCCTTGATATATTCAATATCGAATAGCATTGCATTTATGTTTTAGAAGAGTAAGAATTTGCGTTCGTCAGCATAAATACTTGTTGTTGATCTTGTACAAGATTCTAAATTGGCTATTTACAGGAAAAACAACACTGGACTGATGACCGATCCCCGAATCGCTCCACTTTAATAGGTTTTGGAAATTTCATTACTATTTAACAAATATTACTATTTAGCTATTTGTAAATATACATTTTCTAAAAATAATAATAATAAATTGAATAAGACTTAGTTAAACTAAGTTAACTAGTAGTTTTCCTATTATCATCTTATTAAATGTTATTGAAGTCTCAAGGAATTTATTATGATTCTAATCCACCATATTGCATTATTACCATTGACTTAAATTACCACTTGTAACATGATCTCAGCTAAAATTAATCAAATGGAATCAAATTATACCATTTATTCGGGGTAAAAGAAATACTTAATATTATTAATCTCTAAGGCGAGATGACTAAGCAAATGCCCGTCATAAGATAGACTTGCCATTTTAGGTAAAAAATGTATTAATAATATTATGCAGCCTAATTGAATGATTATTAAACATCCAATGACCGTAAAAATAGTTAGTACATATAAATACGCAAATTTATGCACATGAAAACAGATAATTTATCGCACATTGTTTAAAACGATGTGGACTCACAATTAAAATGTTAGGATCTCGTGCTGCTGCAACCAACTCATTGAAGGACCGAAGTACGCCAATAGATGTCACCTACTAATATAGGTGAATGAGAACGGCTCCGCCAAAAAATGGTACATACTAGCAAGATTATAATTATTGGGCACATAGAGACCTACCTTAGCTAGTAAGCTAGGGTTGTTTGATTTGACATATATTAATTTAAAAATGCATGTCCCAGATTATTTTACAATTTAAATTAGTATGGCGCTTCATACTTTGGAAATTTACATACCGCAATGCAAACTGTTTGTATAAAAATGAATTCTGCAGAGGCATACAAATTAATAAAGCACCTAAGTCATTCTGATATATGACTTGCATGCAAACCTTTTGTGTGAGAGCTTGGAATCACTATCCAAATATTCAGAGGGTTGAATTTGAATAATTTATAGCCACATATCAGATCACCCTTTTAATTCGCATATATACCTACATATTATATCCTTGCTGTTGGCATATAAAAGTGTAAGAGGAAAGAAAGATCATTGTCATACAAAATTTCAAAATGAATTTTTAACACCATCTAGTAGATGTTGGTGAAACCTATAAACCTGCATACTCAGAAAAATTATATAAAAATCATTGTGCCAGTAGAGAGCACTGGAACTATTCATCGAAAATCGAAACAAAGATCTAAGTATGTCCCTCGTATTTGGCGAAATAAGATCATTGTCCTTAGACAATTATTTTTCTTTTAAGTATTCTGACAGCTGTCCTGTCGGACATAGGGTGTCCAGTAGTTTTCACTTACGCAACATTGCCGCGTGCTTTAGTTGGCATATAAAAAAGAAGTGCTTTAAATATAGTATTATATCAAGATTACTGATATTTGTACATTTTAGAAAATCCAAACTATATCATCGTGCAGAATAAGGAATTTTCTATTATTTAAATTTAATTTTAAAAAATCATACTAACCTTGCAATAAATCCTAGTGATTTTTTTAAATTATCTTCAACACAACGTTCGACAACGTTGTGACGTCACAAGTCTCGCTCGGGCCGACTCGGCGCGGTGCACCCCCGTCTACCCACACATCGATATATAAAATAACGTTGTACCCACACGGCGGCCTCCGAGATTTTTAAAGTTACACCGCGAAAGTTCCGCGCGCTTTTTATCTTTGTACAGGGTTCAGTAAAAGTTGAAAACCTTGGTCATTTTTTAATATTTTAAAGTAATTCTTTCACCATTTTTAATGTATTTTTATTATCTTACATCTAATTTTAGTATTTTTTTGTTTTTGTGTAATTGGAAGTTTCTTTATTAAGATAATTTCAAAGGTTAGCATGTCTCCTAAATTTTGGCCAAATGACACTGTCGCTATGTTTTAAACTAGTACTCTTAATCCAAAGATGAATATTACAGCAGCCAGCATTTGTTCCTAATTGTGTTTCAACTGTAAACTAAAGTTGCTCTATGAGTTGCAACTATTGCAAGGATATTCAGCAGACCGTGAAAGTGTACATTGCGGCGACGATATCGGGGCAAATTTCATTAAATCTGAGAGTCCCACTTAACGCTTTCCTCCGCCGAAGTCAGTCAGGACTTGCCCAAGTCGCGCTCGGGTCGAGTTGAGTTTATCTTTGCGAGGCGTAAGGAAGTCTAAGTCGCAAAAAGCGCTCTTCGTCGACGTTTCCACCGGCCTAAGCAAAGAAAGGATAACCTCCGAGACACTTCCTGCTATCTGAGTTAATCTTGTCAATAATTAAACTTCAAAATTGGGGAGATCTAGCATTGGGAAAAGTCTACTCAATCAGCCTTCTTTACAAAACGATTACATCATAACTAAATTGCTTGCATATCCACATGCAGACAAGGTAAGGAACTTCTTTCGAGCGGATAATAGTCATTTATGTGTCGAACATTCGAAACATCGCAGATCAATGCAGTACGCTATTAAGACTTTTTTTTATTAAAGACTTAATCGAATAATATTGCTCTGGACGATATTTTCACTGAAATCAATGACTATCGCGGTTATTTGACATTATAAATAGATAAGGTTAACGAATTTATCGCGTGAGTTTTTTAGCACTCGACATTTCGGCGACGTTGCAACCGCTGTTGTCTAGGGTAGACTAAAGTACTGTTAGTCGTCATCCGTTGTTCTGAGGGTAGGCGGCAAACTGCTACTGTTACTGCGTAGATTATAACGTTGGTTAGGCCGCAGGTTCCAATCACACGAATTTTGAAAATACACCGTGCACATAACACTCAAAGTTATCTTATGTTACGTCCTTGCGTTCGATGATGAGCACCAAGAACATTTTAAGAAGCGGATTCTACGTAGTAGATCGTTTGAACCCCGAACTTCAATAGAAATGACTGGACACACTCTCTACTACGAGGAATTCTCTTCTTAAAATATTCTCAATGTCCATCGCCGAACGCATGGACGTACCACAAGATACAGTGAGTGTTGTATGCACGGCGGAATTTCAAAATTTGCACGCACCGAGCCCGTTGCTCCACCACCGTTATAATCTACCCATTCACAGCAGTAGTTTGCCGCCTACCCGCAGAATAACGGATGACGACTGACAGCACTTTAGTATATCCTAGACAACGGCGGTTGCAACATCGCCCAAACGTCGGGTGCTAAAAAACTTTACTCGGTAAATTCGTAATCTAATCTATTTATATTTTCACTTTTAAGAACCAAAGTTGCTTCAAAATAACTATTTCATAATAAAATATCAATCCGTCATACTTGTATATCCAATAAATTCGGTATATAATGGGCTCGATTGCGTTTGTTCGTGAAGTAAAATCGAAAATGAATTCATGCAAACAGGACAGGGTAATAATACGTTAGAGCGGAATGTGAAATGAACGGTTGTCACTTTTCCGCATTGAAACTACCCACCGAAAAAAACAGTTAAATCTGAGACAGCACCAAATGTGTTCAAATTTAGTCCTATAGCTATAAGGTCAGCACGTAGTTTTGGTGGAGGAAAATCGACGATCGATCATTGCATATTCCGCTCTAACATATGGCTCTGTCTCGTTCACATGAATTAATTTCCAATATTATTAGTTCATGAAGAAACGAAATCGGGCCCATTATCGTAAACAGGATAAAAACGAATTTACCTCGTGAAGTGTGCAGAAGTCGACATTTCGGCGAAGTTGCAACCTCCGTTGTCCAGGATATAGACTCTGGACAATTTCTACCATGGACAATGGCAGTTCGCAACATCGCCGAAACGTGAGGTGCTACAAATATCACTTAATAATGCCAAACAACCGCGATAATCCTCGATTTCAGATATTATCTTGTTCTCTATGACCCGCGACCATATCATAGAAAATGCTATACAGCTTTACCCTGTTGAACATTAACAGAAAGTTTAAAAGTGAATCAAAATTGTGTTTCCGTGTAGGCAGGGAGAACAATTGCCACGTGCGTGCGTATAGTCACTGCAACTCGATTAATCAAGCGAAAATTTTCCTTGGGTCGACGTTGCGTAGAGCTCATTATTCGAGTAGACTTTCATGTTGTGATCGCATCAATCACCGGTGGGTGGAGAGACCAACTTTGGAAGGGTGACTCCCCCCAAAGCAGAGGTTCACACCGATGTCAAAATAACGTCACATTAATTGAATGTGACTTCGAGAATAATCTATAAATTAGTGTAGTATGAACTATGGGTATGAACCCATCTCGCATAAAGTTTGTATTGCATTCATTAGTTTTGAATATAACCGTGAGTTCTTTACATTTACTAACTAAATTTTGAATATCTGCACTCGCATATTCACTGAATTTATACAAAATATTTTACATAGTAGAATACCTTCAGCGAGTAAAGGTATCTAGTAATACGCGTAGAAGTTAAACGTGCAATTTGGGCCAAGAATAAGGTATTTGTTTATAATCACAAGTTAATTATACCGCGATTATTAGTAAGCTACCGGTGGCTATATAAAGTGATCCCAAAAGTGAATGGGAATCATTTTCGACAATCACACCAAAACTAAAATCATGTATATATGTATCTAATCTTGCTTTGTTCAACTTCTTTATTATATAGTTATGTATTTCATCTAATGGTAGAAAATCCTTATAAGAGCAATCCAGATCAATCTATTACTTATAGAATATTGGCAGAAAGATATATGCATCTGCAGGCTATACATATTCATTTGCCGTAGAAAATTTTATTGTGGTTTTTCTATGGTGTGCCCTAAATGCTTACCGGTCCAGTGCATAAGAAAAATGCAGATTTAACTCATGCATCTGTAAAAAAATATTTGTTTCATTTGGGCAATTTTAAGAAAATAGAGGAAAATAATAATAATATCAATTATATAAAAAAGTATCTTCTTGAACTTCTTCGCCATTATCATGGTAC
>JAOPUG010000053.1:24087137-24098526 GCA_027564375.1 Micropterix facetella | reverse complement strand
GTTCTGACCCTTCGTAATTTCCGTTTTTAAAATAGTTTGTTGTGCTGCATAGCATCATCATCATTTTCCCACAACAATATTCATATATATTTTCTTTTTATTTCGTGTTATAGCCATTTTTACAAAATTGTATACATATCTTTTATACCAATTTTCATACCCATTTAAAAAAAAATATTCACGAATTCACATAAAAATACAGTTAGGTAGCCCCATCGTCCGTTTGATTTATAGAAATAAAAATTATTAAATTTCAAATATTTCAACTCAATCGAAATGTCATACTCTTTTTAAATACTACGCCAATGTAAAATAGGAGGATTAATCCTCAAATAATATTGCACACGCATTGTTTCTCTGGATTCTCATTAGTTCTTTTTTAAATCCAAGCTTTTATAAGCAGCGGAACTGGACTAAGTCATCATACAAATCCGGAAACACGCATCCACTCATTCCATCAAATATTAAGTGACCCTCGTCCACTAGAATCGAACACATCTAAATCAGATATTCTGCTGTCTGATATTCTGTTCTTTAAGGACACCATAAGTCTTCGATGTGTTCTAGTCCGGCCCTTCAAGTCTCCGTGACTCCAACAATTTCTTTAGTAATCAATGCAGGAAATTTCTTTCCATTCGCTCTGAAACTGATGGAGAAGCGGTACTTTCTTTTCTGATGGCCCTGCAACTTTTTCTGTATTAGTTTGATGGGAGTAAAGGAGATCAAGATACTAGACACCTATTTCCCGGCGATGATACCAAGCCCTGGCTTGTTGTGGAATTCTAAGTCTGCTGGGAACGTTTAATAAAATAAAAATGTTTTATTTTATGTACTGTAAAAAGCCTCAGGACGTGAACGTTCCGTCGGCGGCTTTGGTCGCTTGAAAGTGTCTTTGGAAAATGTTTTCCGGTAAGCTTGTAAATGTACGATTTTCCACGCTCTCTCCGTACGCGGGTTGCGGGCATAATTTCCGAATTAAAATGTAAATTCTGCACCATAATTCGCCGGCAGGAAGCGGAAAATTATATTCCTGAGAAATTCAACCTCGGTGAGTGTGGTGGAAACTATAAGCATGGATTTTGAACAGATAAATGATATTTTAGGTCTCATTTATTTTAAAATTCATGATTACTCCGGGCCATTCATTCGGCTCATTCATTCGCTCCGGGTAAATCTTTCCTCTATCGGATGTATCCATAGATTTCATATTGTCATAGTTTTACAAGTGAAGAAGTATTAGTAGTTTTAAAAGAATATAACAGAAGAAAATTTGTTTCGTTATTACTGAATGAGATGTGAGTTAGTGGGTAGCGATTCCGAGTAGTCATCAAAGTTGGATTCTGATATAACGCATTTTTTTCGATGAAAATATTGCACAATTCTGCACCCAAAACCTCCTCTTTTGGCTAAAGCCTATAACAACTCTTCTTCTTCTTGAGTCTCCCCCGAACTTGGCTTGACAAAGGGAATTAATCTATATCAAAAACTGTTATTACTTTATTCTTAATATCCCTCTGGGTTCGCTTCTGACATACTCCTCACATCTAAAGAGGAATTCTGTCGGATATGAAGAGACTGTAGATTTAGGCTAAGATATGCAATTCACTTTAATGCACAAATGAAATACAAGTACTATTAACTAATAACAGGAATTAAGTGATGTCGTATTTGACGTGAGGCATTGGGCGGAACATTGCGGTGCTGTGGGGCGAACGTCGCGCCGCAGCGACGGCGAAATGCATCCGGATAATTAATTAGAGGAGCCAACAAAGCCGACAGTGTCGTCGCGTGCGCGCGTCCCCTAAATCATTTGTGGACACGCCGCCATTACCGACACAAAAGAGGGCCGCGATTAATCCGCTCTGTCATTATCGACCTTAATAGCGCTCGGGTAAAAAGAAATAGTGTTTTACAACACAAAGAGATTTCACCAACTCTCACTCTTCGGGGGCGGCCGAACGGTGCCATGCAGCTGGGCCTCATGACCAGTTTGTGTTCCGTGAACGGCCCAATTCATGGTTCAGCTCCCATCTGCTAGCCTCCTCGAAGAAGCACAACCTTAAAAGGCTTCAGGGAATTCTGGTTGCAGTTACATCCAGCAGTTGTGATCTGCAGTGCGCCGGTGTAACTGCTTCGGACGGCCCTTGGATGATTGCGAATAGCTGCTCAACCGACAAATCTTCGGGGGAGTCTGCAAATGTATGTTTCCCATGTCTGCATGGGTAGATGTTGACATGCTATCGCCTATCCACAGAAAAACCTAATGGCCATCCGAATCCCAGTGGGCAAAAGACGCCACGGATCCTGGACGACGTATTTTTGCGCTTGCATCAGGTAGATGTCGGAACTGCGCGTACTAGTGCAACGGGAGCGATATCGAATATGAAACCAGACTAGAGGGCGAAGAAATCTATTGACATCTGGGCGAGAGCCCATTGGCTTACGAGGGCTAGTACCCTCGTAAGCCAGTGGGCCCTCCTCTAATTCTAGAAGGATTCTATCGGGCCGTGGTGGAATTGTTTGATAGATGGTCGCTATATAAAGTCTAAAGTCATTGCGATACGTTCTCACGACAGGTAGAAGTCTGTGTAAGCGACTTCAAATGCAATCAGACTAGAGGGTGGAGGATTCCATCCGAATCTTCTAGGCAAAGCGCGAGGGGCCCCACTGGGTTTACTTCCAGTGCCTTGCGGTCTGAAGTCAGATTCTGCCTGGCTCATGACGGAACTTGACAGTATATTTTCTTCGTCAATTTAAGTCTTTGCGAGACATTCCAAGTGACAAAATACCAAGAGTTGTTATATCATCCTAGGACGGCGGATACGATCGGCAGCAATTAACAACTAAAATTGTCCTTCTTCCGCCTTGATATATCTGAAAAAATCTAATATTTAATGTTAATACTGGCATATGTCTTCATCACAACGGAAAGGATAAAGTATGGTATCCCATGTCGACATCCACACAACAAATATTATAAATGTTTTATTTATTAATTTCGTAGGAAAGGTTGTTGGTAAGATCAAAGTAAACTGAGGTCACCTTATGCATCCTTTCCTCGTCGGCAAATATTTGGCCACGGGCTTCGTCCCACTCAAGGCAAGACAGTCGAGTTGATTTCACTAAGTAAACATAGGGTCGGCCCAATGTCAACAGGCGGCCACTCATCCCTAGCAATAGTTAAAGGCACAAAATAACATGTTAAACGGGATCGGGCTGTGACGACGGTACGAAAACACTTTGAATAATTTTAAAACTTTTATTAGATAAAACATCGAATATTATGAGCTACGATGTTAATAATAATATTTACAGTTATTTGAAAAGGAACAACGAAAAATATATTACAATCGTGGAGTTTGAATTTGGTGAAGATTCTTTTAACATTATAATAGCAGATATTTTTAAACAAAGTGAAAACAATGAACGTATTAGATATTGCTTCTTCGACACGATAAACATTATCTACTAGTTTAAACATACTTAATCGAAGATATAAATATTTATCTATTTGTAATATTTCGTTCGTTCCCTTAATGCATAACTAAATTATCAATATTTTTAATGATATATATGGACGATGTTATCAGATATTTACAAATATATCGAAATCTACTAATCACGGAATCGATTTAGTTATATTCTATAATATTTACAATATTCACATTTCTTTTGTAATGGTAACGGAAACCTCCTTCTCTTCTATATTATCACCGTTACATAGACCAGAGACGGACAGAAAATAATAAATCTTTCATTATCTCCCCTGACCCCCATGATACGTACTTTCTATTCCTGCTGCTCCTGTAAGCGGCTTAGCCACGTGTCAATCATTCTTTTAACAATCTATACGTTATATATATATACATTTATTTATTTTTTTGGGTTGTTTCTGAGACCAGGATACTATCTTCCTAACACTGTGACTATTATACTCAGTAAAATCGTAAACATTGGATATTCTAGGCGAAGTTGACCACCATGCTGCATAGCCGCTGGATGTTCACCTGTTGGAAATACGGCAATTAATAATAATATTAAAATATTTATTTGTTACGAAAAGGCAGTATATTACTAACTTACATCAATATTGCCAGTTAACCCATATTTCAGTGAAAAGGTGTTGGCTATCTGTGCAAATATTAAAATTTACCTAATACTACCTAAATGCTAATCTGAAAACTAAAATAATCCAGAGAGATGGAGGAAACAGGAAAAGTGGAGATATAAAATTAGGTTTTAGTTGAGCCTTGAACTTAGAACTTGTAGGAGTAGTTACAGGGATAGCCAACGCCAATCTCAGAGGAAAGCCATTAGATGATATCACGCTGAATTGATTGTTGAGATACGATGATTCATGAGTCTCTAGAATACGTTATAAGACTAATAGAGCATCTGCTTCCCTTTCTTATGTATATATATTAGGCCACTTAAAAGAACCGACACATCGTCGTATTTTCGTAGGTCATAAATGTAATGGATGTACTTAAGTTTATTGAGTAGTTCTTCCTTCAGATCCAGATATCGATTATCAGACCAAGGTCCTTCTATTTGAAGGGGTAATGACGACACATTCAACGATAATGGAATGAAGGGTGACATGTTTAGCTCTAAGTCCCGGCTCCGGATGGGAATTGCCTGAGTTTTACTTGGGTTGACTGTCAGACCATGGTTTCTATTCCACTATGTGAATTGCATGAGGTCATTTTTTATTTGATTTATATCGTCGGCATTTGTGAGTATTTGACTTTAAACATGCAGTTATTGGATCGATGAAAAAGAAAAATAATAGCGGGGACAGGATAGTGCCTTGTGGCACTCCTTATGATCGCCACATTGCTACTTTTCATCACCTACTAGAATTCTGTTATTTCGACAGCTTCAGCAAAGTGTGATTCATATTATAACCCACTCCGGAAAATTAAAGAATTTTAATATCGATAAGAGTAGTTCAAAGTCGACGGAATTAACCTTTAAAGTTCAAGCGTCGCTATATTGCGAAGGACGAAAACGTACAGTCGAGTGCCCGCGCAAATTTGTAAGTGATATAACTTCTTGGAGTATAATAAATATTACTACTTTCGCTTCTCAATGAACAACCAATCACCGAGTGATAAAATCTACAGTAGCGTGGCGTGGCGATAGGATTTTTCGATTTGAAAAGTTTGAAATCGAGTAGTCCGCCATTGAGCCATTGATTTTGTTCGTGGCGCTGAGTAGAAAATCACGCTTGATTTAATTTTTATTGTGTATGTTATTTATTAAGAATTAATTAGATATGTTATAGATAATAGATTAATCAATAAACCACCAATCAATAAACGAGACATTATCTCTTTATATCTCGTTCTATATTTATTTTAGAAATGTGGGCTGAAAAAGTCGCGTCTTAGATGCACATTATTATTCCGGGTCATTGAGTTATGGTATAAAAATGAAATATATATCATTTAGAACCTTTTGAGGATACATTACTAGGTAATTTTATAATATCAGAAATAATCATGTGAGATAGAATATATACGAAAAATAACTAAAACCGGCTTCAATTTCAGTTTGTGGTTCTTGTCAGTCGAATCCTATATTACTGTCTCAATTTTGAGCAGTTCTAAACATACTATTGTTTTCTCGTTGCTCCAGTTCAGTAACATTTTGGCAGCTTAAAAAAACAGGAAACGCACGGACATGGATTTTGTTTGGGTACTCGATAACAACTGAGCGACGGAACTAAAAGTAAACACACTGCCGCTCGCGCTGTCCGCTCTTTACTTCTGCACAAAAAATTGCTCATTTGGAGAGCGGCGGGCAGCGCGAACGACATTGGCATGAGCATGAGAAGTGAGGTGTTTACATACTCGTGCTTCATACTTCCCTGTCGAATTGGGCTGAATGTAAATGAGGCAATAAAAGTAGCGCTAATGACTTAAGGCTAGATGCTACTCTTACCGTTGAGGACGTGGACGAGAACGGTCCTTGCGTTGGCATTGGTAGGGCTGCATGCGTAGGTTCCAGAGTCAGCAGCCCTAGCTCGCTGAACTAGTAGATAGGACGTGGTAATCTCCCCTTTCTCCGTGATGACGCTGACTCCGCCGCGTGGAGAGTCATAATTTATCTCCTGGAACAGAGGCTGCATATAGGTTATTGCTGTTTTCTGCTGATGATTAGAGAGGTCTTACAATTAAATCTAATACATCAGGCTACACCGAAAACAATTTAGAGTGTATAAGACATGTCAAAATCCTTCTGTACCTTCTCATTTAAGATATGGTAAATTGTTGTGGACTAATGCTGTAAATATAAAAGATATTTTTATACTGCAAAGAGAGAGTTGAGACAAATCAAAGGCATAGCATCAAGTGAAGTTTGTAAACCTCTATTATAAACACTACGTATCCATTCAGTTTTTGGCATATATGTTCATGAATGTTTATGTGATTTGCATAAAAGCAAAAATAGTTATGTAACGCACGCCAACATGCATTCCCATGATACGAGGAATAAATCCCAATTCGTTTAAATGTCTCACCTACCAACCACAGAATTCCAGCGTACTACTCAGTATACTCGTATAAGCCTCAATGTCTGTAATAAATTGCGAGAAAATATAAAAAAAACATTTCTAAATTCATGAAAAATTCAGAAAAGAAACTGAGAAATATTTACAAGAGAAATGCTTATATGACCTTAATGAATTGAAATACATTTAATAGATTATATTTTCTGTAATGCATTTAAATTCTTTTAACGTTAGTCTCTTTGGATGCTTTTTAAGCTTTTTAAACTTTTTAAATTTGTTCTTATTTCTAGTCTTTTAAAATACCGAAATTCTGATTTTTATATTGTTTTTCTTCTATAAGATTTTTGAACAATTGTTTTGTAATGTTATGTGTAATTATGAATTGGAATTTTATTTGTAATTTTTAATATTAATTGAAAATATAATTTCTACGCCCAGATAGGGTTACTTTGCTTTACCTGAAGTTCTCTATTATGGGCTGGGTAATAATAATTTTTAACGAAAGCGAAGGCAAACGAGGACAAGATGTAGACGGGCATAAAAAAGATGCTGCTTAGAAAGACTATATAGAGTTCATCTTTCTCAGTCAGAGTGTTTCTATATCAGAATATTGTTTTATCACGTACGTTGTCACGTACGTTGTCATATGAAGCAACTTGCAAGGACAGAGGTTTATTGGAAAATGATAACCATTGGAAAATCACTTTCAGGGAAGATTCAGTCTCCTAATATTCGTTAAAGTTGAGGAATTTGTTTGTAGTGATACTATTATTTTGCCACCTCTCTGAACTTCTCAACCGGTGAGATTATTTTAAAGACGATCTATGTGAAGATATTACAAGCAAATAAAAAAGAAACTTTTAGAACTGAACGACAAAAGCTTAAGCCATTTTGGTTTATATTCTCTTAATCGATCACGTAAGGATACAGTAGACACGCGAATACGCTACACATGCCTACGATATTAATGAGTTGTCAGTTTTTGTTAATGAAATTTACTAAAGTTAGTCACAGATCAAAATTAAGCTTATAACACAAATATTGTTGGCGTAGAAAATAATAGAGAAAAAATATTTTATGGAAGTCCAAGGACGCACTAGGGAAACATTTCTTGCGAATTTCATATTAGCAAAAGTGAGAAAATCTGAAAAAATAGCACTGGCAGTGGCTTTTTCTGGAATTGCCGTAAATTTAACCTACAACTAACTGTATCTTTGGAGCAACAATCGGTATATTCTATACGTAAAAATGGACTGCTCGGAAAATTGTTACAAGATACATTATTAATTATCTGGGATGAATATACTATGAGTCATAGGCTCATGGCGATGCACTGAATGGAAGGCTAAACGATCTCAGAAATTCAAGTGCCGTTGTGGGTATGGTTACTTCTGTTTTAGTTGATGATTTTCGGCAAACACCTCCTGTCGCAGCAAAAGAAACATCTGCAGATATTATTAATGCAAGTCAAATCATCTTTGTTATGGAGGTTAATTCAAACTTGTAATTTGAGCACTAATATGGGAGCCCATTTAAGCCAAAATAACGATGACGATTTCACATAACAACTGCTCAAACTTGAAGAAGGCAAATTACTTTCTCCAAGCACTAATGGTAGTAGTGTTGAAATTGAAATGGACAATAGTCTGAAACATCTCATAGGTGCAATATATCCTGGCATAGAAAATCTTCTACAAAGGGATTATCATTGGCTTTGATTAAGAGCAATTATATTGCCCAGAAACGATACAGTCAATGAAATCAATTATTTTATTTTGCATAAAGATCCTAGCGCAATAAAACAGTAAAAGTCAATTGATAAAGTCATCAATATTTAAGACGCAGTACACTGCCCACAAGAAATTTTGTATTTCCTAAATCCTTCTATCCTGCCGACCTGATGATGAAGATCGGTACCCCCATCATGCTGTTAAGAAATGTAAACCCACCTAACATGTGTGATGGTATAAGGCTATTAATAAAATACATGATATAATTTAATAGTAGCTATCATTCTCACCAGACCAGTAGCCAATTAGCGTACAGCCAACTAGCGTCCAGGACAACTATCATATATTCCCCGTATCCCCATGATACCGATGGTCTTATTTATATCTGTCAAACGCTTACGATTTCCGGTGAAAGTGTCATTTGCCCTCAAAATATCTAATTCCCATCGATACATATTTTCACTGGTGGGTATCGACTTGAGAAGAGTGCTTTTCCCATGCAAAATTATATTTTGGCTTATCTCGAGAAGGATCTCCTGAAAACCAGTATATTTGGATCAGAATATAATAGAACTTTAAATATAATATACATAGGAGCCTTGATGTTATGTACTAATTATCTTCGTGGCCGAATGCGTCATATGCAATTACATTTAAAAATCCATCCCTACCCGACACCCAATTCAACGACAATAATTGGCATTATCAACTTTATAATGTTATTAATGATTCCGAAGCTTACGCCTACCTTATTTTCGTGAGTCCAGTGGACAGCTGATGGTGGCTCCAGCGAATGTTTCACGATGCAGGTCAAGTTCAGTGTGCTGCCTGTATTTATGTACATCTCAGGTCCACCAACGATCGTCGTGATCGGCTCTGGTGATCGGAAAATTATTATTTTAAAAGATATGGCCGTTACAAAATAGCCCTTCGACCCGATTATTCCGGATAGAATATATATTGAAATTTCAGGAAATATACACCTCAATAAACCGACGTCGACACTTAGCCGCGGCTTTAGCGATTTCAGACGGAATACAAATTGCCTTGGCTTCGGATTCAGCTTCAGGAGGGGGAGCAAAAGATGTCACGTAATTTCAGGCATCGCTTTATGCTGCCGCGTGATGGATTGTGCGTCGCCTGTTTTCACCTGAAAGCCTGTAATGGCTATCTTTCATTCAGGTAGTATCATCTGCTGGTCGCTTTCAGGATGGCTACGCTGCCATAATATCTCGGCGTTATGTTCCGCTTATGTATAGGCCGCAGAACAGGTAATCCATATGTTTTAGTTTATAGTTAAAAAGTAGTAATACTTGTAGCTAGCTTGTACTTAAAATTACTCCCCTAAATAAATCCCCAGGTAAACGTCACAGAAATTAATACCATCCGCTGACGAAGGAGAAAGGAAAGGAAGTGCACAACGCAAACAACCACTTAAATGAAACACCAAAAGAAATATTTATTTTCTCAAATTAACACGCTAAAAAAAACTACATACAACCTCAAAAAAAACGACAATTGGAAACCAAATCGTTCCGGAGGTACAGCGATAATCATTACTCTTGAAGCTGCAACAGTCAAGCTGATTCCGGAAGTATCGCACAGACTCTTGGCATCACGGCAAGTAGAATGGTGGCAACATCAGCTTACTTTGGCAACTGAATCCGAACTTGATTAAAGCTATCGCTCCGGATGAAATATATCGCTCATAAAACACGTCACGAAAGTATGACCGAAGGCAGACAAAGCGCGCACGCGATTTCCGTGGATGAAGGAGGGCCGACCTGCTACCGGGAGAGGGAGATGGGAAGCGGCACCAAATAACTAACGTACGAACTAGATTAATTCAATATGACTTTGTCGTGAAGTAACAAGACGATAGAATCACCACGGCTGAAGCATCGTGCATACATGTCTAGTTGACCACGATGTGGGAGCAAGTGTGAAGAGAAAGAGATGGGGTGAGTACACGATCCACGTGCCTCGCGACCAGTAGTATATAAATATTACAAATTATAATACATCATCCTATTATTAGCCAAACTGCCACCTGTCACGGCTCTTCTCAGCAATAAGAGTATTATTATACTAATTTCATTGCAGTTTTCAATAAATAAGGTTAATGATTTCATTCACTAAGGTTTTTATCGACGAACGATTACGAAATAATACAAAAGAGCAGAAATAGGGATATATGTTGTTAAAACGAGCTCTACGGGATCAAAGTGTAAACCGCGGCACGGATTCCAGTTCTACTAGATTTCGACGTTTCTAATTATCTAAAAAGTAACTCACCTACAACGGATAGATGCAAAGAATGTCCTATAGGCGGGGTAGTGCTTACTTGACATTCATACGTTCCAGTATCTCGTCTTTGAGGGAACTTAATCTGTTAAATGCAAAATAATTAATATTAGTAACAGCAGCCTTAGCGAGGGTAGAGAATTATCATTGATATAAAATAAACCTTAAGAGTCCAGTCTTCTGTATGAGGATTATGGATACTCTGGAATCTCTGGTCTGAAGTGTATGTCATTCTTCCAGCGGTTAGGAGATGGATATCTCTATGTCGTACCCATGAAACCTGTAATAAAAAATCTAATTTACCGAAAATAAATATTTTAGATGGTAGTTGGTAGGTTGCATATGAATAAGGTGAAAAATACTAAAATTATTGATCCATTTTATGTTGTCCTTATTTTTCTTTGGGAGTGAATTTTGTATTATATTACAGTTGTGTTCTTATCTATCATCGCTGGATTTGTATTTGAAACAAATAAATTCTTAGCTATTAGAAAACTTATATATCAGATTTGACCATATTAAACGTTTAGCGTCTATGTTAGATCTTAGTCGGTCTTCAGCAGGACAGTATTGGTTAGGCTTATTTTGTGATAGTTGCTGGTTGATGCATATTGTCGCTGTTGTTTATTAAAAATTGTATCCGAAACCGCGAGGTTCTTGTCATTGGCCCCATTTACTAGTCATTTTCCTTATTGGATTATTGGTTTTTCAACTTGATTCAATTATGTATTTTTGTAAACTTTGCAGTAATCCCGTCGGGAGTGCCGCAGGGTTCACATTTAGGTCCAGTATTATTTAATTCATATATATATGATATAGGATCATGCTTTCTAAGATC
>JAOPUG010000053.1:23806048-23816363 GCA_027564375.1 Micropterix facetella | reverse complement strand
AGTTGGATATGTCGAGAATTTTCACATAAAAAGGGGTTTATTTATTTCCCCCTCAAAAATATGTGTATTCAACCTATAGAGCAGCGTTTCCAAAACTATTTTTGCCCGGACCCGGTTATATTTTTAAGCTTCCACTTTGTGACCCATTAATTTTTTAAAATATTCTGGTGTATAAATACGAGTATGCAAAATAAAACACATTTGAACGTCCATATAGAAATATATAATACAACTTAACAGAAATATATAAGTTAACTTTTAAGAATAATTTAATAATTACATTGTAAATATGTATATTAGTTGACTACTATTAGTGGGCAGTATGAATCTGTTTATTTTTAACTAGGAACTCCAAGTTTGCCGGAAAATACCTAAACTTATTCTTAGATCTGGTTCAATTTCCAATTGGTTTCTATATTTATTTTTCAGAAACATGCGTGTTGAAAACCCTGCTTCAGACCTATAGGTCGTGACAAGAGGCATAAGGAATGTTATCGCTAATCCTGATTAAGCTGGGTACTCTTGATGACAAGATATCCAAAATTCTATCAATGATATTCCCTAAAATATGTGTTTGTGTGCGAACACGATAGTTCAATTAACGAATCGACATTTGAATCCGATAAATTTGCCTCGAATTCTATATTGATTGAAAATGGGTTCGTTATCGACGCTTGGATGCTGATGATTAGATTAAAATATTCTTTCAGATTGGTCTCCAGTCCTACCAAATGTTCCTTGATAAAAGCTGAAATATCGTGCGGCAAAGGTATTTCATCTTGTCCTCCATCACACCTCACAGTGTAAAAGAAGATGTTCATGGTGACTCTCAATTTCTTTGTATAGAGTAGAGAATATTCTTGAGTTCAGTGAGAAATATTCTTGAGAAATTAAATATTTCTTTTGCTGTTGTTCTCGCTGTTAGAGGTGTTCAAACTGAAACTCTTCGTAAGTTTTATTGTTAAAATCATACACATAGTCGTGATGGTAATATTTTCATTGCTTGAAGTAGTCATTTCTCACCAACTGTGTGTGGATAACCAATCTCAACAATCGAAGATTTTATTTTTGGTAGGTTTTAACTATCTCTTCTTTATAATCAAAACTCTATTATATTCTCTTTGTAGCCAGGGTCTCTAAATTCTAAATGCCGCTTCAACTGTGAAGGTTTCATAGACTCATTTGAAAAATCCACATAATAAATTACACACAATGGTTTGATATCAGTACCTTAGATGAAATAGAGGGACCAACCCGGTGAACCCGCTGTGCGGCTGACCCGGGGACGGGAACTTAGGCGTGGCCTCGGACCTGAGACCAGACGGGGGATCGGAGGAATCTGATTCGAACCTGGGAGTAAGGGCGCGGGGGTGCCCACTGGGTTTGAAAATTCCCAGTGCCTCGCGGTAAGGCGTTGGCTTCTTACGGGCTGAGGTGGAGCTCGGTAAATAGATCCTATATGTCATCGTCGATCGGCGTATCGACTAAAGTCTCTGCGTTTCGCCTCGTGGTGATAGAATGAACATATCGTTAAAACGCTCCGGGGTGGACGAGTTCGCTCGTAGCAGGTGACATCTCCAGTTACCCAGTCTCTTGGATCATAATGGTTCCGTGTAGTCTGGGCTATAATGACCGTTATATATCAACCTGGTCGGCCCAGCTCACAAGGCAGCTCCTATCCGGGAGCTTCCTCGAAGAGGGACCAACCTGGTAAACCCGCTGTGAAGTGGATCCGGAGACGGAAACTCGGGTTGATCTTGACAGCTGGCGCACGGGGCGAGCAAACCGGCCGTGCTGTCACTGACTAATACCCGGAGGAGTTTGGAAGCGTAATGTGACCTAAGGAAGCGGGAGTAGGTAGGTACCTCAGGCTATCCATCCTTAGAAACGATTCGATGGCCACCCGATCTCGCGTGGCAAGCCGAGCAAAGGGCGTGGATGGTTGGCTTCCGCCAGCATCCGCCTCGCTGTAAATTGATATAGTGCATCAATATGAATTTTAGATATAGTTCATCAACGTGGGAAGTAGTTCTTTCATCGCTGGAGTGCTATGTGAATCGTTTCTTCTCTAGAATTTCAAGAATCCATAACTGCATTTGATTTTACGTTGACTGCCTACTCCCCCTGATTCCAATTTGGTTTTTCAAGACGATCAATTGCTTTTGATTTTAGGTGAACTTCTTCATCGGTGCCTTCTACGATGGAGTCTATCTACTAGGGATGGTGTTGAACGAGACGATTGTCGAAGGAAATGACATTCGGGATGGTGGAAACATCACCAGGAAGATGTGGGGCAGAGATTTTCACGGTGAGTCGGTTCGATCTTCTTTGATAATTTTTTCAACGATATCGAGTGAGTATATGTATTTTATGGGCTTTTATCCCAGCAGCTAATTAAACGGTTAAGTGAAATGTAATGTAATTATTCGTATAACCAAAGATTATATAACTACATAATCTTTGGTATAACATACCGCGTCCAAGGATTTGTCTCCGCTATTCTTCGCTTCTGCAGTTGCACGGACACAAAGATCGAACAGACTTAAATAACATATCTAATTAAAAACACTTTCATATCAGATAGCCCTTTATTATATTTTATTTTTCCACATTTCTAAGTTGTTACATTCTTATTAATTATCACAAGAACTTATTTCTCGATTTCTTTTAAGTAACGCGTCTTTAAAATGGAGCTCGAGAGACGTCCGTGGCGTAAACCTCTCTATCCACCTGACTTGCGCTCGGGGTAACAAACGCCTATTTAAAACCTACGATCAAGCATGCGAAAATGGTGACTTGTTTTGCAGCCCTCTATATTTCAATAGCTGAAATATGCATAGAACATCGTTAACAAGATCACCGCTAGATAGCAATCTCTGTCCTTTTTATACCAATTTTAAATTTAATTCTAGTCGTAACTACTGATGACATAATTAAATCAACAACAACGAATAAGATAATGCCTCTATTATTGTCGCGAACGCCGATATAATCTCAAATTATAAGACGCGTAAAAAGATCCCCGCTAAGAGATGTAAATATTGCGATTTAGGGTTAAAGATGTAGGTTTTTAGAGGCATATAACGTAGTATTTCATTACGAAATAGCGCTTTTGAGGGGGGAAATCTAGTTCAAAAATTGTAGGGGGTCGTTGTGGGACGGACAACGCAGACGTCGGAAATTACCAATTTTTGGGGTAAATTAAGGGTTATTATGATTTATTGATGTCCTTAATTTTTTTTTAAAATGGGTTGGAAAATCCGGAGTCTCAGTATTAAAATAGCGTATTAGTCCGGAAGCCGTACCCGCGCAGTCTGGTAGATTAGTGGGCCGTCAGCGCGGGTATCTCAGCTCAGCAGTCACGTCGGGCGCTGCATAGGATACTTGCCGCAGGACGCCCTGTCCTGCGATGGCACTTCCAAAAAGCCGGGTCAATGGGACGCTTATTTTTAATTGCGTCAGGCCCAACGGGTACGGGTGTGATTATAAAAAAAGACATTGGTGTTTGGTTGTACTGTCACCGACGATACTAGTACCGAGCGATCGATTTTTCGGACAATCCACTTCAAAAAGAGTTGTTTATCCTGCTTTGGGTCGAATAATAAACTTCAATCAAAATCAGCCCATTATGAACGGGCTTATTTTCTATTAAAAATAAAATCTAACTGATAATGATATACAAATTTAACGTCGATGATATACAAATTTAAGCGACTCGCCGGAATAATTTCTGTATCGCAGTCCATTTTTTCGATTGTCCTTAGAATTTGAGAAGTTCTGACGTAAGTTCGCCGTGTTTGTCCCATATTCGATGTATGCAGCCCTCCGGATCGGCGTCGAAGTAACGACATAAAGTCGGAATATGTGCTGCGGCAAACATACCGGACGCCCTGCTGTGTTGAGGTCTACACAGAATTGCATTCCGTTAGCGTCGTTTACACGGCACTCCGAGACGGCTGAGAGAGGCCTGTGTATAGTTTGACCACAACACACTCGTGGTGAAAAAAGTGCAGTCATCTCATCATCGATGAAAGGACAAGTCAGCGTGTTCGGTCTGATGCTTAAACTCCGTCTCTGAAGCTTTTCGATGTCTTCGACATCCGACCAATCTTCCGTCAGAACGTGCCAAAAGTACATATTATACATATGTTAAATTTACTGTAAAAGTATCTATTTTTCAGGAATCACTGGTCATGTCCGAATCGACAACAATGGAGACAGAGATGCAGACTATTCAATTCTCGATCTGGATCCGATCACTGGTAAATTTGAGGTAAGTAAGTAAATAGCAATAATGACATTGTCATATTATTTATAAAAATTCATGGTCTACGATCAAATTTGACCCCACATTCCGTCTCCCTTTTTTGATTGTTTGTTTTAACTTGGTATATTTTAGTGAAAGGGAGGCTGCTTTTGTCCTTGTTTTTTTCCTACCACTGTCCACGGTTTTTTCTTTTTTTGGTAATATTGTTTTGTTCTCCGTTTCTTTCGTTTAATTTAGACTTTGTTTTTTTTTTTATTATTATATTGTGGTTGTTTATTATTTTTTTTATATTTTTAATTATTATTATATTGTGTTTTTTATTATTTCAATCAATTATTAATCACGATACCTCCTACTCATCAAAGTGAAACTTTCCAGATTTCGGCTAAAGGTAAACAATTCAGATTGAGGCGGTCAGTCGAAAGTACTACTATGAATAACGTCTATCTCACAAAAAGAACGTATGAGGTTTGCGCGATCTATAGAAACTGACAGGAAACAGGAAACTTGCTTGGTCATAGATAGGGACCGCTATATAAATTATCTTGCTTTGCGGAGAGTTCCGACAAAGCTTCCTGTGGTGACCGGAGGCACCATCTAGAAATTGTCCCTGCCTTTAGACATGCGGCCTCATCTAGGCCTAGAAAGTGGCTCACTCGCCCGAGAACAACTGGTGAAAGTCAGAGAAGATACTGTACGGCACTAGTACAGGCTTTAACAATGTACATATACCACCACATCTGTCTACGTGACCTCCGACATGAACACAAATCCCCTCTCATACCTTTTCTCGTCCTCTCTCCGCCCCAGTGCCCTAGGGCGTTCCGAATATAATATCAGTTCAGATTAAACATTAAAATCGAGACAACGCATTTCATTTACCTCGACCAACCTCGCACCGCGCTTTCTAGAATCATCGCCATCAAAAGGCTAAAGCGGATTCTACCCAAAAATCCTCGACCATAAACCACCGGCATAGCACTCTAACCGAAGAGGATGCACAAGTGAATCTACCTTGTTAGTAGAGGAGGTGATTCGATGAGTTTAAGGCGATGATGGATGTTTAACGCAAGCATCCTCCAACTCATGGCTATGCGAGTGAGCCATTCTAACGCCAAGGAACGATTAAGACATAGCAATAAACTTCTCTATTTTGACCATCATCCAAGGAGATGAGGTGATAAACACGTAACCTATTATTGTTATATCCGTCATTATCTGCTGCCACTGGCTCTGCGTAGAAACACAGCTGATATCTGAATTTTGCTACAAATTGTAAACAGGACGATCGACCGTCCTGAACTATTGTCCAAAATATCTTTCCACACTCCTAGCCGCGCACTTAGAAAAAAAAATACTTCTTCTTGTACATAGCTTTAAAACTACATATAGGCGTAATTTGTATTTTATAAGGCTATGTGAAAATGTCAACGCTCTGAATGCTGACTTTGATATTGACCCCTTTATCACGAATATAGCTGCCATAAGGAAACAAGTCGAGGGACGATTTCGTGGTGCCCAGGCTTAGTGTTCTTCTTGTTATTTCACCTGTCAGTATGTTTTACTGTATGTACTAGTTTATTTCTATTTCTCAATTTATTTTATTATCAGTAGTAACTTGTAAATGGCTTCAAGCTTCGGTATAATTGATTACATAATTATTGGATTAAGTTATCCATAAGAAAATAAAATAAATAATATAAAAATAATGTTTCTCGATTTCGAGACTGGTTGCAGAACACCCTTAACGCGTATTCTTTTTAGGTGGTGGCGCATTATTACGGTCTAAATAGAACCTACTCTCCGGTTCCCGGTAAACGCATCCATTGGCCAGGTGGAATGGAAGGAGCACCACCAGACATACCCAAGTGTGGATTTCTGAACAACTCACCAAATTGTCATACAAGCGGTAGGAACCTTCAATATAATAATATTTTGATGCCATTTCCTATGTCACCTTCTAAAGAACATGGGCAACTATGACTGCGATTCTCACTTCTCTGGCCTTTTTACGTGGGTGGATTTTTTTCGATTATCCGCATCGGGGATGAGCATTTCACTTTCTAGCCGGTATTGAAAACCAACTGCCACTTCCCAAAATGATTTTCGTAGAATTTTAATAAACTTTTGTGTTTATTTCATCAATTATATGCTTGTCGTTCATCCTAACAAAATCCGCGATTTCATAGTTTATTATAGGATTACTTTATTGTCGAAAATTATTGAGCTACAGTACGCTGTTCGAATACGAATGACTTTAAACTATACAATTTGTATATACTTATATACTACTCGATGTGATGCTTGTAAATCGTGCGTTCGCCCAATCTTTCTCTCTCCTTCGGCTCATTCCCAGGAAACGTGTCGCGTCGCTCGTGAGTATGCGTCGCAATGATTTCCTATTAATTTCTGTTTCGCGATACCTTCGTATTGATTGAAAACCGTCGCGAGCCGCTGCCCGTCTCACTCCTGCAAATTTGTTGCACTTTTGATTGGTCCGTTCATTTACATCGCCTCGATGGACCCCTGCCATCCGCTGTTTGCCCTGTCGTCATCGAATATAGGCAAGCCGGCTTCATTCGCCTCTGGTAATCATTTCGTGACTTGTTTTGTGCACTATGAATTCTCGCTCGACTTTTGATTTGTCCGTTCATTCGCAACGCTGCGACGGACCGCTGCCATCCGCTGGCTGCTCAGTCATCATCGAATACAGGCAAGCCGGCATCATTCGCTTCTGGTAATCATTTCATGGCATGTTTTGTGCGCTATGAATTCCGCGAAGTATGGAGCAGGTTTAAAAGTAGAGAGGATGTCGTCGTCTTCCTACTTCGCGCACTGCCATTTTTAGTGGGTCTGTGCTTTTATTAGTGTTCACAGTACACGCTTAATACATTTCTCGAGCGACTGAATCGTCAGATTAGATGCTTTGACCCCAATGCATGCACACGGCATTTAGAGCGGATTTGGTAAGATATGGCAAATTTGTCTGAACACGTATACTAACTTCCTCGTTTTTGTTGCCATTGTGTGTGTATGCTCCTTACATTTCAAAGGTGCATCCACAGTGAAACCGAGACACATCTACACTCTCAATCTGCACTTTCACCAAATCCTTTAAAGTGTTCATTCCGAACCGCCAGTTTTGGGATAAAGGATAGCCCGACTGAAACGGAAAACGGGTCACTGGTCTGGTATAAATACGGGTCGAAAATTAACGAAAAAACAGGTATATTTGTATTTATACCGAAGTTCAAACTCGCCAAAGCGCTGGGAATGACTTTAACCATCGTTCAGGCAGAAATTCATGCCATAGAAACTCGTGTCAGTGAAATGAAAGCAAAGTGCTTGCGCGGCGCTAGAATCTACATAAAGACACTAACTTAGACAATAAACAGCTATCAAAGTTCAGACGGCTATCATTTTGAGTCTAAGGTTGTTTGGGAATATTCAAAAACCCTAAATCAACTGACAAAAGAGAACAAAGTAATTCTGATGTGGGTGCCAGGACACGAAGCCAGGTAACGAAAATGCTGACAACCGAGCCAATGTCTTTCACATAAGACCTGAACGACTCTGTGGTGTGACTAGAAGCTATTCTGTGGAACAAATCTGATCCTGGGATAAAAACGAAGTCGAAATAATGGAATATTTTTCCAGGACAAAGACAAGCGAAAAAAATAATAAACCGTCTATTGAAAAAGACACTGAAATTACTTCCTCTCAGCAAAGTTAAACTAAGGCTATTAAGAAGATTTTTCACCGGTCAATGTCCAGTGACTTACCATGCGCTTTGAAGCAAGCCTCATGCCGACTTTTAGCTGGCATCAGTATAATGGTGTCATCTGCAAACAAATCCTTCATCTATAAGTACGTTGCATAATTCGTTTACGTATAATTTTATCTATTCTCTCTTGCACACGCCCGAAGTCACTGCCGTGCTTCCAGAATCGCCCTGTCTGCCCCGAATCTAGACGTAATATACTTCACGATTCTGTCGTTTATCTGCGTCTATTTGTAAGCATGTTGACATGCGAAATTAAGATATTTATTTTGTTTTTCATTTATAGTTTTGTCGCTCACTTCTTTTGTCAGCGCACTTCACAATGCGCTGATTCCCGCGGTGTTTGTCTGTTGATAGTGACATTACTACAGATTCATTATTATTTTTGCTTTGACTTCTTTATCCTGATATTTTAATTCATGTTTGAACTGCATCCTTTTGACCCAGAATCTGATTTGTTAGTTGCACCACAGAATGATTCAGGCCTTATTACGGGGACAGTTTCTGGGAGCCAATGGGGCTTCTGCCATTATTTCAAAAAACGTCATTTACACAAAAAATACGTAGGTATTCGAAAATTCAAAAATAATTTGACCAAACTGATGAGCAGTAGCATAAAAGTTGTTATGTCGAAGTCCGCAAGTCTTTGCGTGGTATCCCATGAAAGAAACGAGATCATTATCGTTATAACTTCCTGGGGTGACGAGTTCGCCGCCCGTTGCTTTGACACCTCCCATTTGCATGTTGGGGAACAAACCATAAACACAAAAGGGCATTAGAAAAAGAATGTTTATCAAATATAAAGTTATATGTACTTCTGTTCTGCACACGCTGCTAAGATGCCCACATGGTAGTATTATATGGAGCACTAGGACTAATCGTCATATTGGCCATCATCATTACGGTTGCTTTCATAACATACAAGTAAGTTTTTCCATAATATGTATATAGATATAATTTGAAGTGGAAGCCAAAGTTAGTCCATGACTAAATGTACATTCAGTTTTTGCTTCTCAAACATTTTCAGACAGCTGAAACTGTCGGCGGATCTTCACAATATGTCCTGGCGGATGCGACCGGAGGAGATTTTAGTAGAAGTCGGAAAGCCGTTTGGATCCAAAGTTGGGCTGCAGAAAGTGAATGATGTTGTAAAAGTAAGTAAAAGTAGGTTTAAAACTACCGAGGAGTACCGCCCTAAACACCAAATCGCATAATAAAAATAAATGGTATAATTAGAAATATTTGAATTACAAATACTATCCGAATAGTTAGATAAAGGTCTAACTAAATTTTAATGTGATTAACGTTTTATTTAATATGTAGTTGACTTACACATAATCTATATTATGAATAAGGCACATACATAGGGCAAGAATTCAATAAGAACTCGCTTCTCTGAGGAATGAGCTAGGCGCTATCGCAGACAATGATTTTACGGCTCCATTGCTCCATTTTGTAAACGATGACAACACATATGAACACACTTGCGTAGATCATGTGTACCTACACGAGACACTATGCTTACAACCGCTACACAACAAATGAGGGAAATAGCGGAAACTTTGGCCAACGTAGATCTATAATGGTTCAAACGATGGTGCCACTTATTTCTTGTACAAAAATCAATCCAGAACTTATTGAACGGACATACTGTATGTGTTCCATAGGCTTATCTTCAGTATTCCTGTGCCCCACCTGATAGCATCGACAGTGGTGGCGGGTCTTTAGAACAATCTTTGTTTATCTTATAACCGTATCAGTGAAATTATGTGTCTTTGTTTTAGTTCAACATAGGTCTTAACAGCGCACGAGCTTCAATCGTCTCGTGTAACTCTTTACCGACATCGCAAACATTCACCACGGTGGGACTCTACAAAGGAAACCGTGTTGCGATCAAAAAAATCACTAAGAAAAAGGTGGACCTTAATAAGAAACTGCTATGGGAAATAAAACAGGTTGTGTATTTTACCACCACCATCATCATCATCATCATCATTAACACCAACACGTTCTGATCTTGGCTTCGTTAAGAATCGTCTTTCATTACACAACATCCTGGGATTTGTTTTCCAGTTGTTTACTCTCAGTAAATTTGGGGTTTTAACCAAAGAATCAAACCATCGCACCTTTGGTCATGTAAGTGATTTTATTAGACTTTTTTTTTCTTTTTTAGTGGCCTACATGTTTCAAAAATAAAAAAATATTTGATTACTCTATTGTTTTATTTTATTTATAAAATGTCAAATACAAGAATCATTCTAAACAAC
>JAOPUG010000053.1:23787702-23798513 GCA_027564375.1 Micropterix facetella | reverse complement strand
TGTTATGGGTCGCCCCGGAGCTTCTGCCGCTAACCGTTATCCCTGGTACTCCAGCCTCTCAGAAAGGAGACGTCTACAGCTTTGGCATCATCCTAGAGGAAATCGTCGTAAGGGGCGGTCCTTTCGAATCTGCGCGACAGTTCTTAGAACCACAAGGTTGGGATCCCACACTGCTATTTCTTTAAATAGTATACAGTGTAATGTTACTATAGTGACTGCAGTAAAATCGGCGAACCCATTCTTGAGATAAGGGCCCAGTGTCAGGCAAAGGGCACTCCTCGTGTGAGCAGTCTTACAAATTACTTTGCTATGAACTATATGGGAAAGGAAGCCAATGAGGCAAGGTAGACAAATAAACAAACATTTTTATCATAATATCCCTGTGTAGCGAAAAAATCATGCACGTAATTTGAAAAAATACTCAAAGAGGCTTGTGCTGTGAGGATCATAATACGCGATTTAGAGACATAAAATGTTTTTTTTTCTTCAATCTCAGACTCAGAGTTGAAAATCACTGTAACCAAATTGGAATCCTTTTAGTGTACCTAACCACGTTTTTGATAAAATTCAGTAAAAATCATTTGCTTCATTTTTGGTGAGCTTTTATTTTTTGTTGTTTTTTTTTTACTGAATTTTACTGAAAACTAATGAATTTTTACAGCTATCATCTCTTATCATCTATGATTAGGTTATATTATTTTAAAAATTGGATTCTAAGAGTCGTTATAGTTGAATCGTGTTGATCTATATTTCTCCGCTTATTTCTCATAATATATTATCGAATATTATTTTTTTTAAATTTAAACACATGAAGCATTAGACCTGCATCTAACTAATCGTATAATATAATATGTATTTAAAACATTTCTAATTAAAGCTGGTATTTTGATAGCATCCCTCCGTATCAAAGACGATGGCTACAACAGTCACTGGGCCCTTTTCCCGAGCCAGAAGCGTATGACTTCGTCTGTTTTTGACATTATATTGACGTAATTCCCTCCGAATTTCAACTTTTTATGCAGGCAAGCCGTCAAATTGTTCTGCGTTTTCGTGTATGTCGCGCTACCTAGGGACATTGTGTACATATAATTAACCAACCAATCGCGACTATTTTTGACATCATTTTGAGGTCATTTCCTGCGTATTCGGACTAACTAACACATGTATAAGTAATGTCAATGTGATGTCACTAAATGCTACCCCTTATACCAAAAACACTGTTTACTGGTACTGTGTCAAAGTTACTGATTCTGATGTTGATATACAAATTATAGAGATCATAAGCCGCGTGGCCAGTCGTCAGTGCCCGGCGTTCCGGCCGACGGTCGGTCAACGAGAATGCCCAGACGAAGTAATGGAACTAATGGAGAAATGCTGGAGCGATAACCCCGACGAACGACCCACCTTTGAAAACATACGAGGAAGCATTCGGAACATCATGAAGTACGTATGTTGGTTGTGATTGTTTAAGATTGGGGTTATCAGTAGTCTGGCTTTCTAGTCTTGGTTATCCAAATGCTCGAATGGAGACCACTGCTGAATATGAGACCGCGAGGCCATCCACTTCTATGCTAGGTGAATGTGAGAAGACACTTAGGACGAGACTTGACGAGATTTCCCACAGGTTTTCATTTTTCGCTCCCTGCATAAGATGTTTTATTGCAGAATTAACCATTCCCTGAGAGTCGAATATCCACATGATTTAAACCATGATAATATGCTAAATTAATACCAATATATCGCAAAGCATGTCATTAAAAGTTGGCGCAGTAACACTAGCATAGCCGATCCTTAGTCCAGATTCCACCATTCATCCAACAGAAGAGTAATTTAATGTTATGATGGGCCTAATTCCGATCGGTGAGTTGCGCGGCAGCTCCATTTGTATTATGTACGAGTTTTTTATTGTTGATCGAATATTTGTTCAAATATATGTGACAGATAATGGCTTTTGCAACCAAATGGCATTTATAAATGACCTATTTAACATGGAATGATTCATTTATTTTATTATGTATCTGTGCTCATAAATATAATCTAAAAGACGTTGAATCCGATTTTTGCGCTGATGGAAGAGTCTTTAGCATGCTAGAATTTATCATGCTAGAATTTCATGGACCATAAACACATCTAGCAAATAGTCATAGCTTTTGATGCTGAGAAATCCAGTTACTTCTCATTCTCAATTTTCTTGACCATCTCCATAATTATTAAACTTTAATGTCATGCCCTCACATTTTGTATTGAGCCTGGATTACCAAAAGTCGCCCATTCTGTCTCGGAGAGCATGCGCGACTTTCCTAAATTTAACTACTGTTTTATAACGCAGAAAGTCTCATGCGACATTTTCTATATGCAGTAATTATTAGTGACTCCGGCATTATAAAAAACAAAGACGTGAGCTCTTTAAATAACGACTAAATGAGACTAAAATAATGGCCAAATAAGGACATGGCTCCGACCAGACCTTTCACTATGCTCTATAAGTATGGGGCATAATGGTGTACCTATGACTATTTCTGGCATTTAAAATGTCGTTGCCGACTTACAAGTCTGGCAGATTATACACTCTCCATTTCTGCACCAAACTGACTGCCTTTGCGTAGTATTATTGTAACGTGACTGGTGCAGATGCGTTCTTCCAATACTTTTAAATGATACGATACCATTCATTGCCATAATGTCGCCACCTTTAAGGTGCCGCTGTTGGCTAAATCAAGCGAAATAATTTGCCAAGCGAAACACCAGCGGAAGCCCATACACCGAAAGCATATTATTGCTGACACGGAGATACCATTTTACGGCAAGCGAAACACCAGCGGGAGCCAATAAGCCGAAAGCCTATTTTTGCTTGCGCGGAGATACTTGCATTCTTCTCAAATCGCGCATGACAAATAATGTCTTTTTTTGTTTTTTTTTTTGAAGGAACAGTATTTTTTATTTATTTGATTTACAAGAAATTAAATTATAATGGAAAAGTAGCGATATACATCGGCAACTTTGGCCGTGATTGGTAACCCCTGACTTATCCAAAATATTTGACTTATCCAAACCTATTCCAACAAGTTTCTCTCGTCACCACAATTCTAAGTAAACTAGGGTACACCAGCAAGCAGCACATGCGGGAGTCGGATCGAATTTGCTGCTACCGGGTAGTGCTTGGAGTCACACAGAGAGGCTGCATATCAAATTTGGTTAAGATCGGTCCACGGGAAGTATTCGAGCATACGGATAAACAAACAAGCGCACAGCATGCATCAGACTATATGGCCAAAAAAAACAACAATGCTATTTCCAAATAAGTTTCATCCTCCGTGGCGGACCGCCCTCCTCGCCTCCCTCTAATTTCCTCACTGCAATCCACTACAATTATCTATGTAAATGTTTGTTTATAATAGGGGCTATTGCGAAAACTTGATGGATGACCTCCTACGAAGAATGGAGCAATACGCCAACAACTTGGAAACGTTAGTCGAGGAGAAGACAGAGCAATTGTCTATGGAAAAGAAGAGATCGGAGGAGTTGCTCTATCAAGTTCTGCCGAGGTAAATTTCCTTGTCTATTCGCCGTCAGGTGGACAATTATTTTCCTTATCTATTTAACCCTTGTTTTTTTTTAGGCCGGTAGCACAGCAGCTGATGGCGGGCGAGATGGTCCAACCAGAACAGTTTGAATGCGTCACGATTTACTTCAGTGACATAGTCGGCTTTACCAAACTATGTACCGAGAGCACTCCCATGGACGTCGTCGACCTACTCAACGATTTATACAGCACATTTGATCGTATAATTGGATTCTACGATGTTTACAAAGTAATGTACTGTCTACTTTTCAATTATTTTAGGAAAGAAAGAGGAATAGGGGATTGGGGGCAGAACTGAGAAATACAGGCTTCTAAGCCTTGTGACCATTGCAGATCTTTTGTGCCTTCGTTTGTTTACAGTCCGTTAACAAGTCCTGTGCTTTCTGCAAACTCCAGTATCTTTGAAGTTACGATTTCTTCGATTTCTAGTGGGTCCAGAACTTGTCTTCCATGGATCGGTTCCTTGATGCAGTCCACGCTCACACAGAAATTGGAGCAATGTCTCCGTCTTCAATGCAAAATTTGTATAGGTCTTCTCAGATAGTCCCATCCGATGTATATGCTTATTCAACTTGCAGTGAATAGTAAGGAGTCCTATGAGTTTCAGTATCTTTCTTCGATTTCTATTGGGTCCAAAACTTGTCTTCCAATGGATCGGCTCCTTGATTGCATTAGCAGTCCACACTCACATAAATTGTAGCAATGTCTCCGTCTTCAAGGCAAAATTTGGATAGGTCGTCTCAGATAGTCCCATCCCATGTATATGCTTATTCAACTTGCAGTGAATAAATAGTAAGGAGTCCTGTGAGTTTTAATATCTTGAAATCTTCTTATGCGAGGGCATTTTTATTAGCTCTTTCACAACTCTTTGAATTCCAGTATTCTGCCAGGATTTATGAGTGTGTGTTTTATCTACTGTTCTTTCAGCCTTTGAGTTGCTGTGGCCTTTGCCCATATTTTCCATCGGTACGCCACTGATTGCCCCTCGGCTTCGAAGCCCTGCTCCAATGCATGTAATGTTTCGAAAGATTATTTAACAGATTCAATTATGTCTGCAAACGTAAAGTAAACCCTGATATTCCTCTCTCCATAGGTGGAAACCATCGGTGATGCATACATGGTCGTATCCGGTCTGCCGGAGAGAAACGGGGACAATCATGCGAGGGAGATAGGTCTCTTGGCCCTGGCTATTCTGGATGCGGTCAACTCTTTCACGGTCCGGCACAAGCCGGATTACCAGCTCAAGATAAGGATCGGCATACACTCTGGGCCGGTTTGCGCCGGGGTGGTCGGCGTCAAGATGCCGCACTACTGCCTGTTCGGAGATACTGTCAACACCGCCTCTAGAATGGAGTCAACGGGAGAACGTAAAGATATTCATAACGTTTAACATTTTATTCATAAGGGATTACTACAGCAACAGTATAGCTTACCTATATTGTTGGCCTTCAATGCCAGAATGACTGGGCAACAGTTAGGACTTTTGCATTCCCCCTCCAATGCACTGAAAGATAATGTTGTAGGACTGGATACGAGAGATGCTGAAATGTTATATAAATAACTTCCAGCAAACACTTCCAGACCCCAGTAACCTCGCTCGTTGGAGCTATTCAGAGGATAGACTGACATGTTGACCCTTGTTGACACGAGACACTGGCAGGCTAATTACATCGCAAATAACAAGGAATTTGTCATGGCGGTAAGTCTATCGTCCTTGAGTTAAAGGAGACTTGCAGCCAGCCAAAATATGTCTAGCTGTGCAAGGGGTATTGCTACAAAGCGGACATTAACTATCCTCTGAATAGCTCTAACGAGCGAGGTTACTAGGGTCTAGAAGTGTATGCTGGACGCCATTTGAATCAAATTTCAGCATATCTGGTGTCGGCATGTTTGGAGGGTACTGTCAGCAGTATCCTTCAAATCACCAAATCGTGAAACCAGACGAATTACTGCAGAGATATTTTTTTGTTTTCATTGTACAATCCATCTTGGAGTTTTTTTTTTAAATGGCTCAGAGGTTTTCAATCGTGTTGAGGTCAGGATTGTTTCAGGGCCATTCCAGCACAGTAATTTGGTTATGTGTGAAAAACTGTTTTTTTTAATGGCATGGGGTGAGACCATGGTGAAAAATGCCCTCATTATTGACCTTGCGGAGCTCCCGTTATAATATGGTTTGATAAAATGTCTATATATTGGTCTGATTTTATCATCCCAGTGACTAGCTCATGTGACCTAGTGCCATGATAGAAGCAACCCCAAAACATCTTCTTCATAGGGTACTTTACTCTCAGTTTCAAGTGAGCAGGAGAAATGGGATCGCTAGCTGCTCGCCGCACGAACTGTAAATGCTGTCACTGCACAACAAAATGTGTTTCATCGGAGAAGAGAACTTGACACCAGCCTTCAGTTGTCCAGCGCTGGTATTTCTTGGCCCAAGCTAAGTGCTTCTTCACATGACAGTGGTCAGAAGCTGCTTCTTAATTGGCTTCCTTGCCATTCTACCCAATTCAAGAGCCATCATCGCATGGTAGGCATGTCAATATTGATTCCAGATTCATGAAGTTCCCTGTTTAAGTCAACTGAACTCAGGAGTGGACCTATTTTACTCTTTCGAATCAGAAGTATATCACCTTTAATGGCAGTTTTCTACTTTCGACCACATTTTCCCTTTCATTTAATATCCATAGCTCACGTCATTTGTTTCTGCTTGACAATCCTGCTGACGGATGCTGGGCCAACTCCAACGTATGTCGTGTAAGAGTGTTCAGTAAGTGTGATTATCCGTTTCCGCTTTCTTGGAGTGATATCTATGTTTAAAAAGTCACTCAAATTAAGCAATCTAAACAAAATAAAACGATCTTGATAAAATAACAATAGATTTCCAACAGAAACCACACGAACACAACCTATAAAACGTCCATTTGAAACTACAAGTGGTCTAATAACCGACGGTTTAAAAAAACATTGCCAGAGTAAAAAAAATATCTCAGATAATTGCCAGAAACAAAAAAAAAGGTTAAAAAGTGTTCGTTCGCTCAGATTAATTCAAACTGTACAGATAGGCATTGTAAGCGCTTAATAATAATAGTGACATTGACATTATTTGGAACTGCTTGTAACATTATCTAGAAAGCTTTTCGAATGAGGTACTGCCCTTGTGATTTTGAGGTTGATGCCGTCTAGCATAAAATGTGTAAGAGGATTGTTTTGCCGCATACAGATAACTGTACATTTGAATGGGACATTCTTCAGTCCATGCCTTGATCTGGTCGAGATAGGTAAGATTCGGTGTTGGATAGTGAATTTCTCACCCACACTAGGAATTGCCTTTATTTCAGCAATTTCAATCCATTTAAGCAGTTTTCCACGTATACTAAATTGTTCCAGTTCGAGTAACAGAAGTTGCGTAGGAACGTTCTGCGTTTCCACATAGGAACTTAGCTTTTTTAAAATCCTGATAAATAATGTCAAATGGCTGATGATCTTCAAACTCCTTGGTTCATTCGTGGGGGCAACTTATATTGGAGACTGTAGAGCGACCAGACGTAAATCCGTGCTGTTTCTTGCTGATTACTTTATTTTCACGTAAAAATGCCCAAGTAATTTCGAGTAAAATGCATTAAAATAATAAAGAAAACAATCAAACCTCTCACCAGATTCTATTTATTGGTACAAAAAATTGTAGGGATAAATGCATGCGTATTTAAAAATTGGCGGGTCGACATGTTTGATCGATGGGTGTGTTTTGTTTGGATTGCAGCGCTGCGGATCCACGTGAGCGACGCGACGATCCAGATCCTGAACAAGTTCGGCACGTTCGGTGTGGAGACACGCGGGGAGGTGGAATTGAAGGGCAAAGGTCGGGCGCTCACCCATTGGCTGCTGGAATGCTTCGAACCTGATCCGCGGCCGCCCACACCGTCCCCGGCCCAAGACCCCAGTGACAGCTCTCCCTTCCCCCTCATCTTCCCCAGCGTCATCCTGAACAAGACAAACGAATGAATCAGTCGATAGCTATAGCGCGGGAATGGTATAATCTCATCTCTCCGGCGTGTCGTCGCACTATCTCTTACCTACGAGAGTTTGACACACACGAAAACTATGTATGCAACCGATTACGATTACCATACGATTATTGGTGTTTCTCTATTAATCCAAATCATCGATTGTCCCGATTATGTAGTGTTTATCGGCAGAAAAAAAAAGGAAGAAAAAGGTCAATACTAATTTACTTAAAAATATGCACATTTCCTTCGAACTACTAGGCGATAGCATCTGCAATGCTTGCTTGCGAAAACAATATTCGAGGGGCAGATCAGGAACATTTGCCAAATATTGCAGGAAACATAGCTCAAGACTATAACTATAGATTTATTTAAGCGAAGCCCTGACCCTCGACAACATTAGCTCACTAATAGCCATTACTCGAATCTCAAGAAAATCACACAATAATACCTGTCCTTCCAATTAAGTTCAGTAATATCGGAGAGACTATTTTCAACAGCTGAACTTATCCAGTCATTCAAGAAATACTAAGCAGTCACCTAATATCTTACAAATGCTGTTTTTTTTTTTAATTAAAAATTTTCCTATTGTAAACTATCATCACATGTCTTAAACATGTACCTAATAAAACATGAAAAAACAAAACAGTTTCATTTAAAAATATATAGTCATATTCCTTATATAGGTATGACTAAGAGGACACGGAAGCTATCTATTCTTCTTGAACAGTCATATTTTGCAGTTTTATGCATTATGAATTAATCGTATCAGAACCGTCACAATAATCGGAATAGGCAATTATTTGTCAAAATATTCGTAATCAGTAAATCAACAATCGTTGCTCTCTAATTACTACTCTTACTAAGTTCATTGCCAATCGCACAAATCTTGCAATGGTCTCATCACATAAATGATTACATTTATTTTTGTTCCATAATAACAATTATATCTCTCTTAAAGGCAACTCGATTACCAACACTAAATTCGCTTAACGAAAATTTCGGCTACCTTTTTATTTCATTTTAAAATCACGCCGGAGACAGAGATTACGTGGTGTATCAGGGTGTTGCAGACGAAATAGAAAATGGACAACAAAAAAGTTTTATGCTCCGTTTTATAATTCGTCTGCAAATATGGAATAAAAGAATGTGCCAAATTATTATCACATCACGGTCAATTCATGTCGTCAAATTTTAAAATTGATGTTATTATTCAATCATATACTATCAATGTTACAATATAAATGTATTTTAAAGAAAATAAAGCTTTTTTTCGAGAATTTTATTTATTTATCGACCGATATCTAGAACCGATATGCTAGAATTCAGCGCCCTGTGAACGGACAGCATCGAACTGCTTGATACAAGCAGAAAACACACATTGCCATAAATAATGTGGTTTTTCAATAAAATAACTGACGTCTTTGCAATGTGATTATTTCACAAACAGCCAATGATATTTTAAAAAGTATATTACATCAATTAGAAGCAAAAAGGGTTTCAGAAAACTAAACCTTTTCGATTCCCTGCTTGCAGTTTCTTTGCAGAAAGCTGAATCTCCATCCGTCAATGATTTCTATGTAATCCTGTACTTTATTGACAAATGAATATAGATGCTACCTACTTATTCTATTCGAGATCAGGCAAGCCCTCTTCGTCATCGGAGTCGGATTCAACGTCAAATGGTGCATTCTCTTCTCCGCCGCCTCCGGGCCCGCCTGGGTACAGCGAACTCATGAAATCCTCCAGGTTAGCATTCCTCCCGTCGCCCTCCTCATTGTCGTCCTCGTCTTGCCATTTATTGAAATCGACCTTCAGCCAGTGGTGTTTCTTCTTGTCGCTCGTGAGCGTCGGCCAGAACGGTGCATCTTTGTTTTCTTTTGTCAATATCACTTCGATGCACCTGCCCTTGTTGAGCTGCACGCACTGTTCAGGGAGTATCTCGCCGTAGAGCGGAATGGTAACTTCATGGGGCATTTTGTCTGGGTCGCATATACCTTTGAATGTGACAGACTTCTTCTCGAACTTTATATCCGGCTCCTTGCATTCTACGTTGAACGTTAAAAGCACCACTGCTTTTCTCTGCGCCCAAATAACTGCCGGCGGCACAGCTGCGTTATCCATAGTCATTGCTAATAAGTCTTATTGCATGCGAAACTACAACTTAGCCGAAAACACCGGTCCGCCTGCAAGCAAACACGCGTTTGATTAACACACAACCTCGAAACAATAACTAAAATTACTGCGTCTCGTTTACGTTTTTTACCGTGCAAATTCCGTGATCGGCACAACGCAGTGCGACTTTTCTAGAAAGAAAAATCACCGGAACATGTGGCCACCATTTTGAAGAAAGAAAACCAAGAAGCCGATCGACGTTGCAACTGCAAAAAAAATAATATAAAAAAATAACAAAAAATCCTATTTCATTTTATTAAAACATCATAAAAAGTCCTTTATTTTGTAAAAATAGATGTGATATTTAAAATAATATATAGCCATAATCAATAATTCTCATATTACTTATTATGAAAGCGTCATTGCGATAGTACGATAAAACTAAAATCGTCAATCCTTTGTTACCAATCTCATTAAACGTTGGCATTTGTGCAGATGACTCTTTGTCTTAATGGGAAGGTGTTTCCAGTGATTAAAGATTCGACGAAATAAACAAGAACTTAGAGTTCTGCATCTTTTAACGTTAATTACATCGCAAAAATCCAGATATCAGTTTGGAAAAATTGAGAGACAAAAATAGGGAATATTTTAAATCGTCATAAAATAAGAGTTCGTCCCAAGATTTAGCATAGCGTAATTCAGAAACTTCAATTTTACAGATTTTTGAAGTCATTGGTACAAAATCGCCAAATCACAATATGTCTGACCAGTAAGATCACTTTATTTTCATTTTAGTAACACCGATAAAATTACATTTTGAGGTTTACGGTGTCGACATAACGTATGTCAGTCATTCGCCATATGTCAGTGACTTCACTATGCTCGTTGTTTCTAGTACAATGTCGTCGCTTAAGATTTGACATAGCTCATCTCATAAATTCGATTGTCTGATTTTTACATTATTGGATAGATACTCGTAAGACTGAGCAATTAAAACGTAATATTTTCACTAATGAGAGCAATTTATTTATATTTTAGTAACACTGCGGAACTGGCGGGGGCGGCGGGTGGGGGGGGGGGGGGGGGGTGGGGGGGGGGGGGGGGGGGGG
>JAOPUG010000053.1:23447370-23460582 GCA_027564375.1 Micropterix facetella | reverse complement strand
GTAATAGAAAACATTGATGCAAATAAGTGTTGTCTGGGCATTTTTCTCGACCTGGCTAAAGCATATGACTCCGTGCAGCATGAGAAGTCATTAGAAAAGTTAACTCAACTCGGTGTTGGAGACATTGAAATTAGTTGTTTTACAAGCTACATTACGGGAAGAACACAAAGAGTAAAACTTTACGATATTATAATTGATAGTTTGCCATGTAACTACGATGTTCCCCAAGGAAGTACACTGGGGAATTTCCTTGTTCTCGTATATACGAGTATTAATAACTTTTATCAACTGTACATAACTGGTTCTGTTCTGTCATTTGCTGATGATTCGGTGGTACTTTTCCAAGAAAAAATATTTTGCCAGGCAGAGACTGGGTTAAAAGCAACCCTTTAATGGCTAGACAAAAACCTACTGACACTCAATAGTGAAAAGACAAAGTATATAACCTTTAGTATCGACAACAGACAGCAGCCATCAACTGAACAGCAAGTAATACTACACGAATGCAACAACTACTGCAACTGTCACCCACTGGAACAAACATGTCTGATAAAAGACTAATCACGATCGAAAATCACCTATAATGGCATGATCACGTTGACATCACAGTGGCAAGAATGAGAAAACTAATATATTGTCAAAAACATACGAAATATCTATGACATACATTTCTTAAGGACGATTTACTATGCGCTAACCCAGTCTCTTCTAATATAGGACAAATAGGCTGGGTACGGTATGGCCATAACAAACCTGGATCCTTTGATGAAAGTCCAAAAAATTTAATTAGGGTTATATCCAGAAAGCCATACCGCTACTCCTCTGATAAGTTTACAGGGACTTCATGGTATTGGATGCAAGTCAACTATACATAAGGCAGGTCTTAATATTCCATAGGATGAAACTCTAACGAGACAACGACCAGCCGACCAGTATCGCTCATACACGCGACACAAGACAGAGAAACAGACATATACAACCGAGAATGAGAACGACTTTTGGACAAATACATTATATTTACCTCATGACGATACTCCACAACGATTTTAATATACACCTAAGCCAGAATACAATAATTCAAAATGGCTTAAAACCTATTCCAGCAAGTTTCTCTCTACACAACAATTCCAAAAATACCCATGTACGTTATGCTTGCTCTACCTATTGGCCAGATCCTCCTCCAGGCCAAGTAAACCAGGATGTACCTTCAGCGACACCTGCAGCACTTTGATCAAATTGGATGTCACCTGGGGAGGATACATACCAAATTTGGTTATGATCGGACCACGAGAAGTCTTCGGGCGGACGGACAAACAAACGGACAAAGGCACTGCATGTATCAGACTATATGGCCTGTCTTACGTAATACTACAGACGGGCCAAAAACCCAGGAAATATATTAGAAAAATTGACTAACAAACTGCAAAAAAAAATCGATTTAGTAAATTGGGACGAACTGTATGTACTAAATGACACAAATGAGGCCACTAATTTCTTTATAGATACAGTCGAAATGTTAGTTAATAAAAATACAACATGTCAACCTATTTTTTTTTTAATATACCACGTTTTTAAGACGAGCCACCGTATTGGATTTAGCATGACGTTACATAGCTTGTTGTATTCTACTTGTCTTACCCTATCATTCGATACCCATGTCGAGGGGGTTGTAATGAAAAAGAAATTTGCCATATTGGATTTAGAATGACTTCACGTGGCTTATTTTATTGTACTTGTCATACCCGTTCATTTGATACCCATGTCGAAGGGATTGTAAAAAGAAAATTAATCCGTCATTTTATGGTGGCCGCCATTTTCGATCTACCATAATATTAAATATACTGTACATGTTGTATCTTCAAAACCAAAGGGCAAAATTTTAGCATGATCGGATATCGGTAAGTTAGTTTAAAATCAATTGCAAAATTTGTACCGCAAATCAATTGCAATTGCAATACAGACTAATGGACTAACTAATGGACCATTAAAAGGTATTCACAAAGGAGACCAACTTCATCGGCAATTTAAACCCAACCCGGGTGATAGCATTTTAAAATATTCTTATATTAGATACGGGAATATTTGTCAAAAAATCTTAACCATTACTAAAGACAAATATATGATATTGGAGACTATTGCGATTGTTTGACATTATAAATAAGCTGTGGTTTGACATTATAATAAGGCAAATTCGTTTAATATTATTTATAACAAATATTATACTGCAAACATTAAGGATACACGAGATGATGCTAAAAAAAAACATGAAATATAATGCACTCGCTCAGGAATAGGTATTATGTCAAACTGCCGCCTATTCTGTTATTGTTGTAAATAGAATGGAAGTTTGTTTTTATGATTGCAAGTGTAAATTTCGTACAATAAGAGTATTTTTCTTTCTTTCTTTAAAGAACTTTCTCTGTATTTCTTTCAAGAACCTTCTACTGGATGTCTTTAATTGTCAATTTGCTTCCCTATCAAGGTTGTCTTCAATTTGGGAAATTAGGAAGGTTGAAGAAGCACAGAAATTTGTAATTTTGCAACAGGCCGTCTATTAAAAACAATGAACTCACAAACCTGCAATTATGATCCTCGTCACCTGTAGGAGTGGCCTGGCAGCAAATAAACAGAACACACGAAAGTTCATTATTATCGTTAATACTTGATAACATACATGATAGATTTGTATTAGGCGCTTGTCGATTTTATTTATTTTTAGATTTTTACCACATTTCAGAAAATTCCCAGCAAATGCAACCGCTCTCGTCAGTACACAACGCGAAGTCGAAATTTTTTAAAACAGACGCCATTTGGCGCGATTTTGTATTTGACGTTCCATCGATTCGAAAATCAAGTATAATTGCCAGTGTTATTTCGTCCCTCTTAACAATATATTAATTATCCTGAAATAATTTGGGAATATAAACAATTAAATTATAATATTTTAAGTAGACACTTAATTAATAGTTTTCTTTCTTATAATCTAACGAACCATAGATATCTGCTACCTAGTGATAACAAACACCAAGTTAAGTACGATATTTATTTATTTATATTATCGCTATATGACGATGAAAATGCTCGTTAGGACAACAAAAATAACAATGTTCTTTTTTGGAATTGTATTTGACCATACAAATTGATGTCTTGCTCAATTACGCTGAACATAATAGAATATTTGTGTAAGCGATCGTCACATTTGTTATAAAATCTCAATGGTTAATTATGTCGTCGAATTTTCAATTATGTCGTCAGATGGTGCCGTTTGAAAACTGCTCATCATAGATGTAACTGAGTTTAAATTTAATGCTGTTTTTTTTAATATTATCTTGGAATCTGGTGTAGTGTGAAATTAAATGAAGTTTAGAACTAGATCTGGCGGAATTTGAAATTAGACTATACAATTCCTCACATTCTAGCATACATAATGCATTTTCGACGGTCCCTGCTAAGTGCACTTATTCAGGAGGAGCGCTTATAGGGAAAATGTGCACATCTTTTAGTTACTAAACCTAGTATGGATAGTTATATTCAAAGATAAGACCGTATTAATTACATCGTTTTGTATTGTTATATTATCATCCAAGATGTCGTACTTAACAACATATAAACGACATTCAGTATATGTTATCTGTTACATGGCGTGGTTCACGTGGGTCGCATTAAACAGAAAGTATCCTACCCACAAAATAAGAAACCTAGTTTTTTTAATGGGTTTAAAAATATTCAATTTACTGTCAGGAAAAAACATTTAACCCATTGTGGCTTATATTAATTTATTTTATTTGCTAGCCCACAATCTGAACAATCCAGAACGGTTTTTAGGTCAACTGAAACTTTTAAGTGATTTTGGAGTTATTTCAATTGTAAGTGATTTTGGAGTGATTGCAATTATTTGTGTGTAAAATGAGTTATTGCCTATTTTTAATTCAGTAGAAAGCATTCAAACTAATTACACATTATTTCACAGCCTCTCTAAGCTTTGTCCAAAAATTAATGATCCCCTTCCTAAACAACAAGTCATATTGAGAATGAGATAGGTTTGAAATTTCGGGGATCCTCTGTTGGATTCTAGGTCACACGGAGATTAAGGGAATGAGAGGGCGGGCGTCTTGGCGAATGCGGTTCCTACGCTTGATGCTACTAGCGACATTTGCCTGCCCTCCTGTGACCACTTAGCCATTTTTTAAATCAAGGTCTCTCAAAATTGGACGCAGATGTGGCGCCTCTCAACCAAGATCAAGGAGAAGAGGTAGTCCACCTTACAGCCGAAGAATCGACCGAAGACATGGTTCTACCGTCGGTCACTTAGTCGCAGAGAAATAGCAGTTATTGGCGGATCACTTATTGGCCACAGCTGCACTCGCGCTCACCTCTATACTATACACATCCTCCCGTCCCCCCAATCCGATAGCGGCTATGGAGTTTGCACTGCTGACCACCTTTTTTAAAATTTACCCTATTAATAATAATCCTTCTAATTTCATTTCGGAATTTATAGCTGAGAAAAGACGCCAACAGGAATGAAAAAATACTGCTTTGATAACTAGCGTTGTGCGAAAATAGCCAGTTACTAGTGGCTACATCGCTACTTTAGCATCGAAGCACTGCTTAGTTAAGTCACCGTTAGCAAGCGTGTCTAAATAACCAATTTCTGGACGGCGTCTTACCGAGATAAGCGTTACTTATCTAAAACACTGCTAAACAGCAGCTTAAGCAATTATTCTAAATAAGGCTGTTAAAGTATATCCATCTCAATCCCTCAAGCTTGCCTTTTGAGAGAACTGACAATAATGCAGTGACACGTTCGTCATTAGCGAAATGACAGTCTAATAGTCGTTTACTTTATCAGTGTCCAGTTTTTTTGTGGTTTTATGTACAATTGTTTACACGTGTACAGTAATACGTTGCAATATAAATATATCCATTGCTTTGCCTTGTATCAGCACCTCATTATCTATCCCCTCATTAATTTTGACATCAAATAAATTACAGACTCCTGAAGGAGTTGTTAGAGGAGGATAGGACGCCGTTGAATTTTAATAAAATACGATCTACCTTAAGACTGCGCCGAGCAAAATAAGCGAAAACGGTAGTCACGGTTTTGTCGCTGTAATCTATACATTTTCAGTAATAAATATTAAAAAATATATTTAAGGTCTCAACGAACGTGTTTACAATAAACTGCCTTCCATAAACAAATGCCAATTACATTTTTATAATTCTATGAACTTAAATTTGGGCACGGCGTTCTCTAAAACACTCGGCGTTTTGCTCACTATGATTTAAAAAATAAGTTTTTTTTCAAATTTCAGATCAAATAAATCACAAATATTCGTACCGCAAAAACCCGCCATCGGTATACAAAAATGTTCCCTGGTTATTTAAATATGATTTTTTGAAAAGACACCTCGAATCTGTCTTACAAATTTACTATGAGCGGGTAACGTTCAATATATACGCGAGCTCATGAACCGAAAAATTTAATCGACCACTAGAGCTGAGAGGATGTACCTATGACAAGGTCATATATCCATCTCTCCTGACTAATGACTATTTCATTTTCCCTATATCCATGATCCATCTCCATTATCTTATCGGAACTCGTGGTAAAAAGCCTTCAGTTGAATAAGTTAATTTTCCAATTTGTCGTCTAAGTGATTGCTATATATTTTTACTAAATTTGGAGCTGCTGCAATGATTTCTTCATTAGTAAGAGTATCCAGCTTACTGAGAAACCTAAAACGGCTATCAACTAGTTTGTATGCCTCAAGGCTCTGCTGCAATGAAGATTCAAATTGATCTATGAAACTCTGGTTTTAAAAATTTTCTGATACGATCATCTCAACTTCTGGTGCTTGGACACAGTCAAGAAGTGCTAAATATAAGTTTTTTTGCGCTTGCGTTGCGATCCACTCTCATATTCAGTGCAATCAACTAACTCAGCAGCTTTCTCATCATATTTTTTAAATATATTCCGTTTGGTTCTTATGAAGGCCACCTCTAGTACTGAGGTGTCTGAATTTACAGTATCTAGGGTTCTGCAGAGTTTCACTAGTCCTGTTTACTTGTCCTAATATATCATCCCAAACTACTACTCGTACATAAAGCCCTGTTATCATCTTTGACATTTTGCTGTGCAAACTTAAATTAGCAACACATGATTTTCCTATATCTTCTGTATCCTCTGATATTTCAAAAAACGCATTTTTTATTTCTTTATAACCTTGCAAGAGGGCTTTTGTAGCATCTGCTCGCCAACCAACGTTTTGTTTTTATTGTTCTTCTTGGCACTAGAATGGGTTTGTCAGACGGTAGAAAAATATAAAAGATAGAGGCATGCTTACGCCATGTAATTAAATATATAGTTTTTCGTCGTGTTTTCGGATTATATGGATTATTTTACTCATTTTCTTTTTGTGGTGCTGGCCCCTTTGTGGTCCGGATCCCTAGGCTGTAGCCTGCCTGCGCGTAAAAACGTAAGCGGTGTAAAAGTAATATTGTACATGCGATTTAAAAAGTATTTTTACATTGCGGTTTATTTGACTGGAAAATCGCCTTTTTTCAGAATTTATATTATTTTTTTGACATGTTGATAGTCAAAAAATTAAACGTCGGGTAATAAAAAACTTCACGCGCTAAATTCGTTAATCTTATCTATAGGATGATAGTTATATAAAAAAGTACAAAAAAGTAAATATACCTAAAAACAAGATGATGGAGTACATGTGAAGACAGTCCATTTCTGCTACGAACATAATCGATTTGAATTAATAACATTATGAGATAATTTAAAAAAATAACTATATAATCCGAGATTTAACTTATACCAGTACATATGCGATTAAAATTTCAAGTGTGGTTGTCATACCACAGTACGATTATTTAAATTATCGTTTCCCATGTGATGTCCTCACTGTTGCAATATAATTTTGCGGAGCCAACAAGAATGGCGACTCCGTCGAGCGGTAGCGGTAATTTGGTGGAGGAATTCGAGGAATCGTTCCAGGTAAGTCGCTTTGTATTCTTCCAAAATTGGTTGCGTATTTTATTCTAAATTTCAGTAATTTTCACGGAATTTTATAGTGTATTTGGGCAGTTTGCGGCATTTTAATTATTTTCTTGAGTTGCGAGCAAGGGTCCCAACATGACGGGATATAATTTTGTTTATGGTGCGGATGGCCTACGTGACGGTCCGGTGGTAAACGGTAGAGGTGGGAGTAACGAGTATATGCTCTAAGAGTACCGTTTTCTTCTTAGAGTGCCTACGCGGATATTAGTTTTTGTTGTGTGGGGGATTCGATTCGAGAGAATAAGATATAGTCTGATTTCGTCGAAAGCGACTACCCGACGCACTTGATATTAAAATACGCGTAAAATTGTCGATAAACAACTTCAAAATTAGAGGGTTATCTTTTTGGTTTTCTTTTATTAATTTTTTAACTAAATCGTACTTACCGCAATCTTTTGGAATATCTTAAAAGTTCCTTTTTTTACCTGCTCAGTATTTTCTACAATACGTGATGACATTATTTGTACCTATTGTCGTTTGGTTTTGAGTAATGTCGCCTTCTCCAACAGTATTTTATATTAATATATTTTTTAATGTTCGCCTGAATTTACCTAGAGACCTTTATACAAATCTTCTAGATAATGTCAACAGTTTTCTTACGCTAAGTTGCACAAATAAAAGCATAAACTATTACAAAAATATTTCTGCACTTTTTTGACAGACTAAGGATGTACAGACATTTAATGTTTTTGCTGCAAATACATCTACAGCTATATGTCAACCCATCCGTATCCAAGCCGTCAGCTAGATGAACTTAACACAAAATACTTTTATATTGCACATACATTATAAGTGTGTTTAGGACTTTTAAATGAGATACCTATATTTACTTTTTTAAAAGCTAGTATTCGTTATAATTACTTAGTATTAACGAATATTTATTTTAGATACTCATTTTGTTAACTGCCAAACGCTATCTCACTATATCGACTATCGAGCGAGCCTATGTATATGTTGTGTCAAGAGTGCATCAAAAATGGTCAGCCATTTTATAAAACTCAATGTTATTAAAATGAATCGCTGGTGTTTTAAGTGAAAGTTACGTTTAGTTAAAGAACGAGGTGTGTGTGTGATACAATGTGTGAATCTGAGAGCAAAGGTAGTGGGGGCGTTTCGATACAAACTTTTCGACCGACATGGGACGAGTTTAAAGATTTCAACAAATATGTGCAGTATATGGAATCGAAGGGGGCTCACAAAGCGGGCTTGGCGAAGGTTATTCCGCCGAAGGAATGGATTGCGCGCAAGAAGGGCTACGATTTAAATGATCTGGACCTCGTTATTCCAGCGCCTATATGCCAAGTTGTGACTGGTAAACAAGGGCTGTTCCAGCAGATAAACATTCAAAAAAGGGCTATGAATGTCAAAGAATTTTCTGTATTGGCTAAAAGTGCGAAGTATTGCACGCCTAAACACTCGAGCTGGGAGGATTTGGAAAGAAAATACTGGAAGAATGTCACTTACGTTGCTCCGATATACGGTGCGGATGTAAACGGCAGCATAACCGATCCAGAAGTCAATGAATGGAACATTAATCGCTTAGGGACAATTCTCGATTATGTGAACAGCGATTACGGCATTGAAATCGACGGTGTTAATACAGCTTATCTATATTTCGGGATGTGGAAAACGACATTCGCATGGCACACGGAAGACATGGATCTCTACTCGATCAATTACTTGCATTTCGGAGATCCGAAGACGTGGTATGCAATACCTCCGGAACACGGAAAGCGGTTTGAGCGTGTCGCTTCGGGGTTCTTTCCTGGATCTGCTCAAACGTGTGCAGCATTTCTTCGACATAAAATGACGTTGATCAGCCCGCAGATCCTACGTCAGTACTCAATACCATACAATAAAATCACTCAGAAGCAGGGCGAGATCATGATAACATTCCCGTTCGGTTATCACGCCGGTTTCAATCATGGCTTTAATTGTGCGGAGTCGACGAATTTCGCCGCGCCGCGCTGGGTTGAATACGGGAAGCGCGCCACGCAATGCACTTGCAGTACAGATATGGTAAAAATCTCGATGGATACGTTCGTCAAACGTTTTCAACCGGAGCGATACGATTTGTGGTTGAAAGGGCAGGACGTTGGGTCGCATCCTGAGCAACCGGATCGTGTTGCAGCGGCGCCGCACCCATCCGGACAGGATATCCTATGCAACAAGAATAATACGGAACTTCCGGATGCTTTCGTAGAGGCGGAGAAAAAGAAGCGGCATCCTGCGCATGTTAAACGCGCCATGTCTCGCAATATGAGCATGACGAGCGACGCAATTCAAGTCTCGATTCTCGGTGACGATTCGTGCAATTCGAATCCAAATACCGAATCGAATTCGACACTGGCCGAAGACGATAAAACGAAGAATGTATTTATAAATACCCAGCTAGAAGCACTCGAGGACATCTGGCTGAAAGGCGATGAGATGGAGCCATCCGAGGCAAGCGTCGTCGACGTTGGTTACCAAGATGACTCCGACCAGGATTACAACTCGAAAAAAAGTTTAAACGCGATGAAAAAAAAGAAAAAAAAATCCACCTTTCCACGCCGAGCCGCCACTCCGAAACCGATAAAAAAGTTGAAAAAAATCAAAACGAAACCCCTCTCCGATCAGGAATTGAAGGATATTGCTTCTGTTGTGGACGATTGGTGCGAGGCACCTCTCGCGGACCCCCTGCGGATACCGACCCCACCGCCACTGCCCAAATTGAAAAAGAAGAAAACGCCCATTAAAAAACTTCAAAGTGAGTTTCAAACTGAACTATTAAATATATTCAACGGCAGCAGTATTACAGTCAAACGAAAGAGTGCTGATACTCCCAACGTCTGCATTTTTCCTAAGAAACTAGCTACTGAGTCGAAACCTACAGCCAACGGTAAGTTTCATTCAATCACTTAAATAGTAGTAGCATATCTTATCGAGACTAAACAGTAAATAGCAATACAATATTGATAATCTACATTACCCACTATTTTCCTCACTCGATCAGAGGAGAAGGAACCGTATACTACTTCCTTGTATCTACAATCCATTGTTTGTCCAGCCTGTGGAACTATTACACCCTATCTGTGATCCTGCAGCCATTCGCTGATGCATACTCGCATAGGTAGGTTAGGTGCATTGACTCGTGCAATAAGTCAATGCACTGCCAAATATATAAATTTTTTTGGACAGTCCCCTGTTGCACACACAGGTTGCAAGGGGTTAACCAGTATAGATAAAATTAAAAATAAATGAAGTAAAATCTAGAAAATGTCGGGTCTTTCTAATCGGCAGTTCTTGCAATTTTAGTAGGTTTTTCCTTTTATACGCATCGGATGCTATGTTTTTATTTGGGTATTTATTTACTATAGTTTGTTCCACTACAAAAAATAGTCTCACTAAATAATAACATGACATCGCCATGACAATCTGGTAGGCTGCATCGTCGGGGAGCCGAAAAATACAAATTTTGATTGCTGTGAGGTTTAAGGGGTGGGTACAGGTAATCCCGAGAAACTACAGTTCGTAATCTGACTTTTGCAGTAACATCAAAAGTTATTTAGAATTAATGTATACATCTATTGGTAGACAAATGTCTAAAGTGCATTTTGATTAAAGTTACGTTTTTGAAAAAATTCTTTAAAACTGATGCTGCATTTACATGTGCGTCTCGCGCTTCGCGACGAAAATTCATGTGCGAGCGGACTAAGTGTGTCAGACAAGAACTACCTACCGCACACAAGCTCGTCTCCCGCTCACTCGTTCACACTCGTGTCTCAACAGGCAAAGATGGAAGACGTAGAAATTGCCGTGGCTTTGCTTATTAAGTTATATAATTATGGGAAAAGCTGACTTAGCGCAACAAAAATTGATGTAGAGCAGTGGAAGCCCACAATCGTTCAATTTGGGAGTACATTCACAGACAACAGCTAGAGCGAGTGTGTAAACGCTGCACCCGCGTCTCGTCACGAGTCCCTTTGACTTGTGTTCAAAAAACCGCTACCAAAGCGAGCGCCGCTCGCAAGTGAGCGCACGAGGTGAAACTAGACGAGCTTGCTGTTTACACATTCACGATCTCGCGCATGTAAATGCAGCATGAGATTTACTTAGTACCAGATAGAAATATTTTGCTGATTTTTACTGAAATAATAATGAAATCTGAAAGGTTTTTAACTCATGTTGAATATTTGTCTACTTACTGACTTAGATATTGACACAGAGATATGGTATTCTTAAAATTAAAAATCCATTTTGGTTTATTTTTATTAATATTTCATTACGTATTTCACATAAGATATAGAAGATTAATATATACATAGTAAGGTCCATAAGTTTCCGGCCCGAGATATGAAGAAGGTAAAAATAAAAACACTGCTTACTGTTGTTCAATATAATATCCGTTAAGTTCAATACATTTATTATATTTCGTTAAAGGTATCTCCATACCCTTAAAAAATAATTCTCTTCTTTAGTTGCATAATGGGCTTTAACGACTTCTTGAACCTCTTCATCGGTCTGAAATTTCCTCCCCCGCAAGTCGGGTTTTAATTTTGAGAACAGGTAGTAATCGCTCGGCGCTAGAACTGGGATGTAGGGTGGGTGAGAGATTTCCAAGAACCCACATTCCCTCACAGCAGTCTTGGCAATATGTGCTGCGTGCATAGGCGCATTATTGTGAAGTAGCCGAACACCTCTAGTCAGTTTACCTCATCTTTTTTGCATAATAGCATCTCGCAAACGGTGCAGTAGAACTGCATAGTACTGTGCGTTCACATTTGTATTCCTTTCCTTAAAGTCAATGAGCAAAATTGGGAATCCCAAAAAATGTGGCTATAACGTTTTTTGTCGACTGCTTGACTCTAGCCATTCGAGGAGGTGCTTCCCCTGGTTTTCTCCTCTCCATTGACTCTTTTTTGGACACGGGCTCATAGTATAGAACCATAGTCTCATCTCCAGTAAAAATTGATTTTAAATACATTTCTGGATCGAGGCTTTACTCTTCTAAAAACTCTCGACAACACTTCACATGCAAGTTTTTTGCACACCAGAAAGAAGTTGCGGTACTCATCTTGCACTAAACTTATTCATGGGCAAATGTTCTTTAATAATTCTGATAACAGTAGTTTTAGATAATGTTAGTCTTGCTGCTAGTCATTCGTTTTCAGGCGCCCGGTCATTAAGCAGTTCAAGTTCCGCAAGATCGATAATTTCTGGAGTGACGGCTTCTGCAGGCCGACCATAGTGAGGATGGTCTTCTAGAGATTGTCAGCCTAGTTTAATAGCTTTGTCTATTCCTTTACTCTTGAATATGAAAGAGAAGAGGCGACATACGCACCATTCAAACGGCGTTTAATTTGTGCCGGGGAAACACCTTCTTTAGTAAAACAAAATTATCACAGTGCGATATTCGAGTTTAAACATTTTCAAAAACTTGTCGACACATCTGCTTCAAATCAAGGTTGAAACGAAACTGCTAAAAATGAATTAGTGAGGCTCTGTATACAATAACAGTAGATGTTGCGTCATCCAACAGCACAAGTCAGAACTGGTTTCAAACAGGCAAAGTGGGCTGGGCCGGAAATTTCTGGACCTTAATACGCATATAAAACACAAGCGGACTCGGCAGACGTCCTGCCCGAACATTGGCTTGCCTGCTATTAGCGTGTTCAGCTAACGTTTTTTCGATATTCGAATTTTCGATAAACTATATATATATTTTTTTTTTTTTTTTTTAATACGCATATAAAACACAAGCGGACTCGGCAGACGTCCTGCGCGAACATTGGCTTGCCTGCTATTTGCGTGTTCAGCAAACGTTTTTTCGATATTCGAATTTTCGATAAACTATATATATACTAAGTGATGTTTGACATGAGTTTTACATTTCAATATTTTCATTTCGTCATTGTGCGATTTGCTGTTGACCTTTATTTCAATATGTTTTCGATGGATAATACACTCAATATTCACTCAATTGTGTTACATGGAATCTCGAAACACGATGAACAGAAATTGAAATGTCAAAACAACGCGAAGCTATGACGTAAGTGACTTACGCATGTATTGGAAGCATACGTCAAATGCCGCAGAATTTGGCAACAGATTTTAACGGTTCATTATTCATAGACTTATAATGAACGGGGAGGAGGGGG
>JAOPUG010000053.1:23419298-23431920 GCA_027564375.1 Micropterix facetella | reverse complement strand
TTGGTGAAATCATAAATGAGAAAGGGCCATGACAAATGAGAAGTTAGGTAGTTGTCATAAATCCAAGCCTTTCTAGGGCCAGAAATGAGCAACGTATCTATTTTTACCAGGCAACGAGTGAAATGCTCGGTTACATAATCGGCAGAGGTCTTTACCGTGATAGGTGATTTTCCTGCCGAGGAATTTAAATGATTATTTGGATCACTAAGGGAAATATTAGGTTTCCATTCAACACACAAAGGGCTTACACTGATAAAAATTAAATTAGGTACATAAACAATCATTTCTTGTTTCACAAAAGTTTCAATAAAAAGATAAAATGAAGTTCGGTTTATATTTGATCGTCTTTGTAGGTTGATGTCATACCTGTTGATGTTTTGCCTCTGTTCGAAATATTCATACTCAGTATCTGGATAGGGTAGGTTGTCGTCTTCATCTTTTCTGCAACGTCGACCGCAAGCCCATCCGGCCGCAAAGCCTGCGGCCAACGCTGCTAAGGCTCCAGCCCCCACTGCCAAAACCAAAGTCTCTACCGAATATGCAGGTGGGATTGCGTCTGCCGTCAGGACTTCCGGACCTATAAACATTGAAAATTTACATTTGACCAGTGAAAAATCGCACCGCATCTCCAACATTACGAGTCATATTTATATTAACATTCAAGGCATGTAATTCTTTTAGGAACACACTTATCATAGTAGTCTTGTGAAATGAATATATGTATTTGTTCATTCAGTTTCTTCAAATTTCTTTTAGATATTCATTTCCATTATAATGAATTCCACTAGAGCATGGACGTTCTTTATTCTTTGTACCCAATCTAGAGACGTATGCAATGTGTTGACGATGTAATGAAATATTTAGCTTATTTTGTATGAATTCACATAAGGAAATTTATGACAGCAATTTCAAAGGTTTAAAGCAATACAAACTTGGTATTTTTAAACTAAATGCCTATTTCTAAATAAACTAAATTTCGGTTATTTCTATTTTTTCATTATTTCTAAATTTCTGTTATTTCTAAATTCCCATTTGTCCTAAATTCTCGTTATTTCTAAACTAAACTCCCGTTACTTCTGAAATAAATTCCCATTATTGCTAAACTAAAATCCCGTTACTTCTGAAATAAATTCCCGCTAATCTAATTTCACATTGGCATTGTCATGTCATTTTCTATTAGTATTAGATATATGGAGTATTTATATATACCATCGCTATCATCATTTTGAGCGCTGGAACCACCGCGCTCCTTTTCATGGATGATGTTGATGACTTCTCCACGAGGTTGGGGTTCTTTGCTGGGTCGAGCAACGTCATTGTGTCTCATTTGGCCCGAACTCAAACCTCCGACGGCACCAGCGTCCTTGCCTAAGATTTTACCTGATATTAAGATAATAAAATACACAGTAAATTAACAGCTCATCTTATTCAGGAGATTGATAGAGGAAATTGAAGGATATTTACTCTGAGGGCAAGCGGCATGCGTTCCAGTAGCGACGCTCTGGTAGAAGTAACCATCATCAAGCCATCTTGGAGCTCCGTGGGAGCGACATCTCCCCGCAAGTTTATCCCAAGCACAGTATGGATCCTGAAGCGCTACACATTCACTGTAAAAAAAGATTATTATTAATAATAATAAATAGGCAAGCATCTTAAGCTGATGTGGCCGTATCTGATTGATATAGCACAGCGGTGGCCAACCGGTTGATCGCGATCGACTGGTCGATCTCCGTTATCATTGCGGTCGATCGTGACGACGAGGTATAGAAAATATGAATAGTTATAATGCCTAATACATTGATATCTTTCATGCAACAATGTCCTCGCAACGTCATCGGCGGATATCGTGCGCGTCAATACCGAAAAAAGGGAACTTGGAGCGACACTTCAACGCAGTACATGGTAAATACCAATCAGATTTTCCACCCGAAACCGATGTAAGAAAGAGTAAGTTGCAGGAGTTGAAATCTCGATTGACTGATCAGCAAAATATGTTCTCGAAGGAAAAGTCTCAGGCTGCAACTGAAGCTACTTTCCAAGTAATCTATAAAATTGCACAAAAGTGCAAACTCTTTTCCTAAAGGGAATACATTAAGAAAATTCTCAAAGAAGTTTTCGTTAATTTCAGAAATAAAACCGAAATAAAAATTCTATTAAAAATTTGCAGTTGTCTCGAAATACCGTAATGCGCCAAATAGAAATGATGAGTAAAAACTTAAACAAACAACTACAAAAAGATTTCGATTGATGTTTTTCTTTTTCATTACAACTCAACAAGTCGACTAATGTTACTGACACTGCACAGTTACTCGTTTTCATTCGAATGGTTTTTGAAGATTTCTCTACCACAGAAGAATTGCTCGGAATGGTTACGTTGAAAGGAAGAACTCGTGGCCTCGATATATTCAGGCAATAAAAAAAAAATATTGGGAAGATTAAGCTGCCTTTATACAAGCTCGATTCTATCAAAACTGATAGAGCAGCAGCAATGATGGGTATTGAAAATGGTTTTATTGTGCTGTGTCAGAAAGATAAAGACTTTACAGACTTCATTGTCTACCACTGCCTAATTTATCAACAAGTACTTGCTAATAAGAGACTAAATACTAAACATGTGATAGATATTTCTTTCAAGACTGTGAATTCAATAAGAGGAAAATCACTTCAAAGGCGGCTCTTCAAACTGCAACTAGATGACAACGAACTAGATTTGGCACTACACATACTGACGTAAGGTAAATGAGTCGAAGAAGGTTTTTGCAAAGAATTAGAGATTTGTTGGAAGAAATAATAATGTTTCTTGAAGAAAAGGGTGATGACTATCACCATCTTGGACTGGCTGTGCTTTTTTAGCAGATTTCACAGTGAAACTCAGCACATTAAATCTAGAATTGTAAGGCAAGAATAAAACAATACCGGAAATGATGAGTTACGTTGCAGCATTCAAAAATCAAGCGGCGTCTATGATAACAGATCTCGAAAAGAAAAGGTTCCAACGATTTACAAACATCAAAGATCATTTGGACAAACCTTTCTACGTCTTGATATCAGATAAATACACAGCAGTGGACCAGATTCGAGCAAGGTCATGCTTGAATCTGGATTTCTGGAAATTGGTTTCCAAGAAAAAGTATCCAAATTTAATAAAATGTGTTGAATGATTGCATTCGTGTTTGGTAATTATGCAAATCAGCTTTTTCATACCTAAAACAAACATAAGCACAGTTCGCACTTAACAGACGTTCACACATTGAATTCTTTAAGACTGGCATATTCCAATTATACACCTGGGTTTGCTAACTTCGCAGAACACATGCAGGCGCAATGTTCGCACTAATATAAACAATTCTAATTCTGCTCTTAATTTTCTAATTTAATACAACGTAATAATAACCATTTGGTTTTATTCACTTACCTAATTAAAATCTCAGAATTAAATAAATTTCATAAAAGTCGTAAAAATTAAGATGCCTAAATGAAGTCTCAATAAACTTAAACAATATTTTTTTTTGTATGCAATTGGTCGATCACTCGAAGTCAGTAAAATTAAAAGTAGATCTTGGACCGAATCAAGTTGGCTACCCCTGATATAACATACACTACACTGTTTGGAAGTTTGTTCCAATCATCCGCCTCTCAGTTAGGCAGAAAATGTTTTTGTGGATTTATCGAGAAACTTGTTTCCAAGAGCGAGTCATCCTATGCGATGTGAGTTCTTATTGAATGAATACATTCGTTCAATATCAACGAAGCTCTAGTATCCCAAAAGTATCTTTTAGGTCTTGATCAAGTCCCCCTCACCTTCTGCATTATTGCAATGCTCTTGGCTCGATCATATTAGTGTCCACGGTAGCTTTCTGCAGCTTCTCGACACTCTCTTAAGCAGGTCGATATTCTTCACAAAATATCAAATCTAATAGCCAAATTCCAGTAGCGTCGTGACCTAAGCATCAATTTTGCACTGAGGTTATGGATGGCTTTTTTATTTGGGTATATTAGGGAGTTCGCCAGTTTCACTACAGAGATTGTGTTTTCCTCATTTTAGATTAGATGACATTAAAATTTCAGGATCTTTTTTTCTTTGAACGGCTCGAGTTAAACATCATCTTAGTGGTACCTACTGTACTTTGGCTTATTCCAATCTATGTTAAGCACGGTAGTTGTCCTCATTAAGGGGTTCTCATTAAGGGTGATGTTGCAGGGCTCAGAAAGGTAGGGAAACTATAGTATGGACCTAGAAATGAACCTTGCGGTAATCCGCTTTTACAGCAAGTATTTCGGTAGAAAGGCAGTCACCGATGCGAACTTGGATTGTTCGATATCTGAGAAATGTTCAAATCAATCGAAGTAGGTTTCCGCGGATACCTCGATACTCCAGTTTCAGTAGCAGTTTCTCAATAGGCAGAAGCCATTTTATAAAATGTGTTGTGATTCATGCCACCTAACTAAGCCTTGACTTATCTAAGGCGGACAATTTAACCCTTCGTTAATTACTGCCTAATCCTAAGAATTTGACGGAATTTCATTTTTTGATTATTCTGGAGTTGGCATAGAGTAGAGACGGCAGTTTTAGAGCTAGCCCAATGTTATGTTTGGGTTTGAAGAGAGCGGAGTGGAGTTTATCTAAGCATACACGGGCTTATTGTTTCAGTTTTTAATTTCAATTCGGTGACTCTATGTATAATTATTTTATTCTATAAAGTCATACAAGTCATATTTGGTAATTTTGAAAAAATATATAGTCTATACATTTTTTTCTCCAAGAAACGGGAGGTTTGTTGACCGTTTTTTTTAACTTTTTTAGACAAAATGAAAAATTGCGGGCATACCGTTCCCATGATCCACATGGCAGTGTAGTTGAAAATATATCAGACCGTGACAATTACCAATTTAAACTTATGGAAGCTGTGTATATTGAAGAAAGTGATGGGTCTAAAGATGAGATATTGTCGGAAAACAATGAGCCTGAAGTTGAGATGCCATAGTCTGTTGGTGAAAAAAAACGCAACACAAAAAACAAAAAAACCAAAATTTATATGGACAGAGAAATTAATTATTTTTTAAAAGGAAGTCATTTTGTTTTTAGGATCTGAAGCTCTGCCTGACGAAATGATAACTTTGAATAACCAGCATGGATTCCTTTAAGCGACTTTGTTATAGAGGAGCAAACTAATTTCTATGCGGAACGCATTCAACCGGAGAAAGCAAATACCATTACAATGGATTATATAAGAAGTGTACATGCCCATCGTCCAGCTACCTTCGACATACCATTATTAAAGAAAAGGCTAACAAAACAAAGGAGCTTAATCGAAATGACTCTAACTTTGATACATTTCAAAAAATTTGGCAATTTGGTAATATTTTTAAAGATCAATTATTGAAAACCCCAAGAGTTTTAAGAATATTTAGCAGTGGATGGATAAATGATACCCACAAAAGCTCAAACATTGGGAATGCGACAATACAATTCTAAAAAGCATACGGTGGATATGAGGACATTGTTCAGGACATTGTTTAATTTGGGCTGAAGATCGGCAAAGATGCAAAATCTGCGGTCAAAAGGCACATATTTTCTGTATCAAATGTAAATGCTATATTTGTTTAAACAAAAATGGAAACTGTTTCAATACATTCCATCTGACATGGACGATTTTGATAGTTACTTACTTTTTCAATAATACATAAGTATAATAATTCTTCAACTTTGTTTTATTTAGAAACTATCCGATAAATCCATTGTGTAAATATGAAGATCATGTCTTTGCAATGTGTCTGGAATAAAACTGTCCTGCATATTGCTCCAAAATTAGCCACTATGTTACTGTTGCCCTGATTGCATATTGTTCCAAATTTAGGACCAAATATTAAAAAAAAAAAAATTATGTAAACGTATGTACTCATATAGATTTTTAAACTATTGTGTCCGATGTACTGTTTTTAAAAATAAATCAAAAATCTAAGACGATCAAGATGAGAAGAGGCTAGAAATTCCTATACTTAATCAAAAAAGTATGTGTAAAAACGACAATTACCTGCAAGAACTGATTTTTTCACTGGAACACCGATGGAGTCTCAAAGCTTGAACTTGCGAATCAGAGATTGCGACCAAACGCGCGCTTCCGCCTCCGCCGGTCGACGGCGGAGCGACCCTGAGGGCTCGCACTGCCTCCCCTTCGCTGAAAACCTGAAGCTCCTCAATCACCACGGGAAGAGCGCGCCGCGACGATTCACCCGATAGCGCATTGACCGCTTTTATAACCTTCCCATTATCTAAAAAATAAATAAATAACATTAAAGACGACATTATTCAGAAATAGGCCCAAGATCTGATATGGTTTTTACCTGTTCCAATGAAGAGAACATCATACGTCTTCCCACCTGGAGCTTTTACTTGTGGATCGACTGCGATTTGCGTAAATCTATAACTGAAACATTATTTATTATAAAATTATAAAATAACTGCAGTTTCACTGACATTATGATATATGAGTGTAGTTTGGCCAGGCAATCGTAACACTAGGCGCATAAACAACATTTTAAATTGCTGTTGGCAATCCCACATGTCAATGTTAATTGGATGGCTGGGTTTTTCTAATTTTTTAATTTCTCGTCATTAAAAAGCATCATGAATCGCTAGAAAGCCACTTTCCACTTGATTTTTTCGTTTGAAGTAATATGCATAGAAATGCGAGCAAAAGGTGTGCATATGCAAAAAATGCTGTATATTCAAAATATACAGGTGCTGCTGTACTAGGACTCAATAAGTTTTGATACGTACTTGAAATATTTCAATGTGTTATTATTGGCATTAATTTGTTCTACAGACCACGAATCAAACTTTCGTGAAATAGTCCATGCTACCAAAAGCATGATCACATTCGCTACAGACAAATTTCTTCAATTGAGCCTACAATTCAGTGGCGAATATGGATATTTTGTACTTTATAGCCTTGATTAGTTGACTTTAGCGGAGAAATTGATACCAACCTTTTACCATTAAAGGATTAAAGGATGAACTGATAGAACATAGTTAAAGTACATCAGGAAGACAGCGCATGACAATGAAGCCCTGTGGTATTCCTTACCGAGCGTAACATTCTTGTGACTGTTCTTAATGCAAAGTAAAATTGAGGATGAAAAAGAACATCTCGAATCTGGAGCAAAGGGAATGGATTCAGAAATTCAACACTCGGTAGCAGATAGAACACAAAAGTTAAAAACGAGGATTTTCTTAATAATGATAATGTATGTACTTACTCAAAACTAGTTCTAATAACGATAGGTTCCCCGAAAAAGGCAGGGATTGACTCATCCATCAGCGAATGCGTTTTTATAAAATTCAACGTCTGATCCGGCAACGTCCGGGAGTCGTTGTGACATGAACCAGGTCGTGGTTCTGGCACCTATAAATAATAACAAATTTATTAAAAAAAAAATAAATATAATAAGATTAGGTATGTTTATTGATACAGACTTAAAAAATGTACTACAATAGGCTTACTATTACAAACTATTTTTAGGCTTACAATTGAAAAAATCTATAACAGAACAAAACCTATTTTTTGGTAGCTAAACAATGGCGGATGTTGTTAATCCGTCGGATGTTTCAGGACTCCCTACTACATTAAATAATTTATTGCAGATGTTCGGTCCAATGACCCATATCGATTGTTCTCACTTAAGTCTTCAGCGATGAGTTACCAATCACAAGACGCTGTCTTGAGTTAATAGGAAAGAAATAACTCAATTATTTTTTACGTAATGGTAACATCTTTTAAAGCACACTTAGATAAAACTTTTACAATTAAGCTTCTGTCATTAGACCTACCAATATATATTGCCGCTGGAATGTCGTTAATAAAATCAAGACAGAGAAAGTTCTCTGGGTCTGAGCCATGCAGTATACTGAGCGACGTGCAGCCTAGGTCGAATTGGTTGAGTTTCCATCAACAAACATAACGTGAATTATTTGCAGTGGAAAATTATCTGGTAACCACAGAGTATATCCTCTTTTCCTATAATGTTCTAATTTATATAATTATAAAAGAATACCTTAGCGCTATTGACTGGAAGCCAGTTAGAATTCAGTGCGGACTGCTCCTTAAAATTTCCTTCAAATGTATCGGCAATGTCTTGAAGGCTGAAAGCGCATACGGCACTACCGGATATGCTGTTTGGAGGGGTTGTGAATGTACCATAGATTAATTGAGCTGAGAACCCTCCATAGACACCGTCGATGAGCTCCGTAGCGGATTCTGTAGATGAAACAGAAAATTTTCATTTATTAAAAATAATATTGAACTTCGCTTGGTAGTTTAATGATGAAAGTAATATGTCAGTAATCTCAATAGTAGGAACTCTTAAGGATAATATAATAATAAACTAATAGACAGGCAGCATAATTGCTGTAACGCCGATATCATCATTATTATTAATAATATTGTTCACTTGTAGAGTTATCCAGTTAATTTTTACCTTAACATGGTAAAACATAACTCCACCGCTATCAACTACAGGCTGAGTCAGTAATCTCTCGGTCCCTCGCACACCGGCTTAAAAATGCGTTCTCATATAGGAAGGTGTTGAACTCAGCTTGCAATTGCTTCACTGAACATATCTGGGCCCATTGGCAGTATAGGAGGCCGTCAGACGCGGGCAGTACTAGTGAGCGGCCGCTCTGCAGTTCTCCAGCACGAGTTACAGTCGACGATGACTTGGACGCGGAGAATCACCTGTCCCGCCCTCGACTTCCCTATCTCTACCTATCCATATTCTGTAGGATGCATCCAGTGACACTTTCGAAGCTCTCTCTATATATGAGCTCAGCGCTGATCTTGGCAGGCCTAGATTCTTGAAGAGACTGTAGAGTGACTTCGATAGTAGTCCTCTGGCTCAGACTTCCACAGCGAATAGATCAATCATGAATCCGTTTCTCACTATCCGGTCTACTAAGTTGCAGTATTTGTTTACTTTAAAGTTGTGGTCCTTCAGTATGTTACTCTTTCATGGAACTGTAAGTTCAACAAGTATTACATGCTTGGTCGTCTTGCAGACTATGAGAATGAGTTGAAACTCAATTGAAAACGACCATTTGGAATTTGGTCTCGTTGTTTGTGATGAAATCATGATCAAACGCACTGTTCAATTTTCGTCAAATTTGACATGAATGTTCCTTGAATTCATTAAAAACGATGTATGTATAAACATTTTTATTTATTGTATTTATTTATTGTGGCCGTTTAAACGATGTGGAATCAAAATATATTTTCCAATATAATCTTGTGACATATCAAAATCAATGGTAAGTAAAGTAGACAATTCTTCTTTATTTTTTAAATACGCATATGCGCAATATGGAGGCGATGGGGTGAATAAAGAAAAATATAGTTTCCAAAATATTCACGTGACTTATCAAAAGGAAGAGTAAGTCGAGTAGATCAATAATATCATGGACTTGAATGAGTTCTCATTGTTTTTTTTTGTAAAAATGAATGCTTTATTTTAAAAAATATAGTAAAGAACATGTCATTGAAAGTAGGTATTACCCATTGCTAGCTATTATTTTCTCCCACCTTTCTAGCAGTATATGAATACCATGTCGAAATAACGACTCATCTCTTAAGTTTATCCACGAAACGACCCATTTTTTTGGTATCTGTTTTGACCGGTTTTGCAATATGTGGCCGAGCTTTTCCATGCTGCAATTACTTTGTAGTGTCTCTCCTCATATTGTGGCCGTTTTTCGTTTAATGCTCGGCTCAAATGTATCAACTGTCGTCGATAGCGATCTCCTATGATGGTTTTGTTGGGTTTGAGGAGCTATGATATATTACACCCAGCTGATCCCACTAAATAAAGAGCATAAGCAGGAAATCATGGATATTCGGCTTTGTCGTTGATCTTGATGCATGGCCGGGCTTACCCTATGATTTTCTACCTTTTGGGTTATCGTAGTGGATTCACTATTCATCGCCAGCCACGATATGATGCAAAAAACCTTTCCTTTTCTGCCATTGCAGCAGCTGTTCACACATGAAAAAACGCCGATCGAAGTCTCTCGGCTTCAATTTGTACGGCATCCAATTTCTTGCTTCTGAAACATTCCTAATGCTTTTAAATATTTGACAACCGTTGTGTGATCAACTCCTAATGATTCTGCAAATTCATTTTGAGTCTGACATTTCTTACTGCATCGAGTGATGCTTCCAATTGTTCGTCTTCAAACTTCAAACGGTCCGCCAGAGCGTTCTTTATTGTCAACATTAATATCATTGTTTTTAAAGCGTCTATACCAATATCTACATGTTCTGACACAGCGTGGTCGCTATAAGTTTCCACAATAATTGTTTGTGCTTCAGCTGCAGATTAAAAAAAAAACAGTAATGCAGTAAAATTTCCCGTTCTTTTTTTTGGCATGAAATTCCTCATGTTTAAACCTATCTAAAAATATTATGTTGTTTACACTTCGGTGGCTTCACGATAGAGTTGGCTGTAGTATTTCCCGATGCAAAAAGGTTAAGATAACACCATCTGTCGGGAAACAGCGAGAACTTATTCAAGTCCATGATATTTTTAAAAAAAATACATGTAAAAATATAAATAAAGAAATATGTTGGATCTTATTCGTATAGTAAAATATATTTAAAACATATGAGGACTAAATATAGTATTATTAATTTACTTCTAAAAAGTGGGAGGATATTATGAGCTTGTTGGAATGATAGGGGAATAAAGGGAAGGGCTAACAGTAGGATAATATTAATTGTTTTAGTATGATAGTGTATATATGTGCCATATAAATTGTAAGTATATTGGCATACAAGATTTTTCTGAAAAGGTTTTCGACCTATTGCATCCAAAATATTGTATATGTTTAGGGACGGCTGTATATATTAAAGGGGTTGAATAAAAGAAAGATTTTCAAAACGATCATGTGACATGATAATATGAAGAGGAACTTGAGCAGACGAATAAAGGATATTTTTGAAAATATATCTGCAATATGGACGGGGGGGGGGGGGGTAACTTATTTCTATTAAATGTGATGGAACTACTAGTATTTTTAGGTAATTATTTTTTTAATAAGTTAGTTGTATGCTTTATATGCAGTAAATAGTTTTTTGAGTCTGGAACGGCCCAACCCTGATAAGAGGATCCGATGGTAGCTCATATTGTATCCATAAAGAAAAATGGTATTATTGCGATAGGTACTTACGTATTTCATTAAAGTAGAAAGGAAAATCTCCAGAGACGGAGCAATTCAGTCTAGATTTGAGGAAGGAAGTCCATCGATTTCGGAAGCGGTGCGGTCCTCCTCGATCGTGCTTGCAGACGCGTGCCACCCTTGAGAAGACAGACTGAAAAAATAAAGAGAAATAAATAAGAAATAGTAATAAAATTGTACATAAAAATATCAAGTTATTTGAGTGCCGTTGATTGAATCATGACATTCCAGATAAAAACTTAACCTAATGTGTAGGTAGTCGTGCTGATAATTAATTAATAAATAAGTAGTCGATTTGATAATTATAGATTATGGTCGTACACGTGAGTACTACACGTGAGTCGATTTTCTTTTTTTTTCATTTAAAAGTTTTTTTCGTTTTTTTTAAAATTAATATATTAGTTTTGACTTTGAGGTTACAGACCTGACAAGCTGTCACTTTGACAGCTGATTTTTTTAAAAGGGCCAGTTAAAAGAAAGATAATATTATGTCAGGTAATTTGCACAAAAAATATTTATGTGAATCTTAAATTTAATAAAATAAATCTTTTTTATGGACAAAGTAATTTCATTTCTGGCAATATGTGTATTCTTATGTAATTTCATATGGCATCCTATCTTTCATTTGCTGTCGTAATTGCCAATAGCATTTAAATAGTTCACGAATTAAATTGATCTTTGTTTTGCCTACATTTACTAACATGTTCTTTTGAAAAAATCTTGTGTCACTGTGTCGAAAAGCACAGTCGAGAATTGACGTGAGTACGTTCGATATCTAATGTCACGAATAATTTCAATCGTACGAGAACTCAGACGTGACAATTATTCGCATTTTGGAGTGCCCTGTGCCTCCTGACCCCATGAGCTACTGATAGTAGTTACTCCTGGATACTTACTGAGCCGCTATTGTCAATGCTACGTCGATATTGTCAATTTTGTTTTATTTCATTATGTCTAACATTTACTAAATTATTCAATTTCTATAAAGCTATAATTTGAGACCAAAACAAGCGTGGTATACATTTTCGTCATACTGAATAGCGACGTAGTCTATATTTAAAGTTTAGCGAATAACACGGTGCCGATAGGGCAAAGTGTCTACCCATTATATTCAATGTTTTTAATTCAAGATTGTTCTTTTTTTATTTTAATGTAGCTATACTAATAAGTTATTTTTAAGTCGTATTTTATTAACAATTAGTATTTATTGAACGACCTCATTGCAATTAGTAGATAAGGTTATAAAAGATGTTGAAGGATATATTGCAAGCTAAAGATACAAATATATTATTTAAAGGTATATTTTAGTTTCTTACTTCACAAAGTTTATTTTGGGGATTTTCAGCGAACATTCTCAATTTTCAGGGACTTCTGCAAGACAAGTAGGGATTTCTC
>JAOPUG010000053.1:23401268-23412632 GCA_027564375.1 Micropterix facetella | reverse complement strand
TGGTCCCTCTTCGTGGAGGCTCCTGAATAGGAAATGCTCCGCGAGCTGGGCCGACCAAAACACAACGGCCATTATAGGCCAGGCTCCACGTAGCCATTATGACCCAATATAATATAATATATTATAATAATAACCCAGAATAGACGAGCTACATATTCGCGATCTCGCGATCTCGCGCTAACTCGCCTAGCCTCGCGCGACATAGCGTATTATGCTAGTGCGCGGGCACCGCTGCCGTTGCAGCGGGGCGCGGGTGGAGAGATCTGTCTAGCGGTTGATTGTTGAAAGTGTGTCGACTGATTGTATATCTTGACTCAAGGCATCACGTTCGGTTTATATAGGGTGGCGTGACGCCTCAATAACTTTTTAGGGTTTATTGTCAAAATTGATGAATTGACCCCATGCGACATGTACCTTATTTTACGCGTCTCGTCACGATCATCAACTTTTCTTCTGGGTATTTCCACCGTTTATTCCGTTTAAGTGCTAAAAAAGCAAAAATCCGTAAAATTCTGACTCGTCTGTCTTAAACAGATGGATTGACCCCAGGCAACATGTACCATATTTTACGCGCCTCATCATGGCAAACAACTCTTATTTTGGCTATTTCTACCGTTTATTCCATTTTAAGCCCTAAAAATGCTAAAAACTGATTGTATCGGGACAATTTGTATGACAGGTACCCCAACCGTTGGTCGTACATACCCCAAAATAAAATGGGCTCCGCGCATTGGCCATAACTATCGATTGGCGAAAGACAATTTTAAAACTGACGTAGTTTACTCGAGTTATCGTGCATCCACACATCCAGATAGACATACACATTTTTTTGGTTTAGATGGACTCTAGGACTTATGAAACGTCAAGAAAAGACTTTTCGGACGAATATAATTTCGTTACATTTTTCATATGATTGTAAGACTTCGATACTCCTTTGGGTGTGCCGAAGTAATTGGATAAAGCTCAAGTTTGAGTAAAAAGTAGTAAAAATCTTACCGTTGAGGCTCATGGAGTCATATTGCTCAGTCTGAAGTGGTTCTCGGTATATTATAGGATCCATACCACTGAAGTCTGCGACGGTTCCAATGTATAACTCTCCATCTACCAAGAAAAAGAAAAATATGACATGAACTAAAATTGACATGGTCCTTCAAGTCTGATAGCTTCATCCACTTTCGTCTAAGGATCGCAATGTTTCAACGACATCAAAGATTGCGTACGTCAATATACGCGGATGAAAGAAATAAAATCGGCAAACGATTGTACCCTATTGGAAAAAGATTATATAATTGCCAACAAGTGACACGTTATTACTTTCTAAAGAAAGAAAACCGACAGAGTTTTGATTCTAGGTTAAACGATGCCTATTCAATGAAAATACCCAGTAGTATAAGGAAACTCGGGGTGACGCTTGATATACTGCTGCACAGTCATGCGCAGTTATCTATATTGCAACTGCTTGCGGTCTGGCACAACAGTTATCGCGAATGTGTGCTGTAAAAAACTCAACAACGATGGAGAATCTCAGTGATTAAACGACCGAGTCTGATCAATCGCTATTCGCCACTGTTTTTACATGACAACGCACGACCATACACCTCACAGCAAACAGTCGCAAAGTTGCAGTAGTTGAGACTAGCGCGTCGGGATTCCCAGACTTTTTTAGAAAGATAAAGATAGCCACAATCCTTCGTTTGAAATAATAATTTCAAATGCCTCTGCATCTCATTACGCGAAGTAACAAGGCAGATTTTCCTATTTGCAAAGGCAGACTACCAAGAAATCAACGCATTCCTTGGCTCGATCGTATGGAAGGAAGTTCTAGCAGATGCTGATCTAAATGCTTCAGTAAACAATTTTTATAATATACTTCACGGTATAATCAACGAATGTGCTCCATTACGATCCTCGAAACGGTGGGATTGACCATTTTGGTATTCACCTGCACTTATCCATATCATCAAGGAAAAAGCGAAGTATCTTAGGAAATGGAAACGCTTAAAAAACTACTTGGAGAGAGATACCTTTGTACTATTACGTACTAGACAGAAGCAGGTAGTTACAAAGGCAATGCTATCTGCAGCATATCGATTGCTGCGAACAAAGTATAACCAATGATCCAAAGAAATTCTGCACAAATTTGAAAAGCATTCGTAAACATAATATTAACCCTAGCTGTATGAGTTTAACTGGACAAACAATTACAGACGAGAAGGAAGTATGTGAAGGCTTTTCGTACTACTTTAACTCTATTTATATGCGTCATTCAGGTTCAAACATCACGGTGCCCCCGACAACCTATTTTTGCTACATCACATATTTCATGAGATAAATACCATACAAATTGTCAAAACCCTAATCCTTAGTATACACAAGCAATGGCCAATAAAGGTGCAGGAAGTAACTTAATTCCAACTGTGTTTTTAAAGAAATGCTCTTCTAAGCATTTCATGTCTCGCTAGGCATTTAGAAATTTTATTCATCAAGTCGATACGATGCGGCAATTTCCCCGATAGATGAAAAAAGGCTCTTATAGTGCCAATACACAAAAATGCTACTCGAAACATGACCGACCCATTTCGATCCTATCGGTACTCAGCAAGCTCTTCGAGAAGATTAAACGACCAAGTTTACCCAATTATCTCCAGCGGCCTCCCTGCTCAGCAACATGGCTTTCTTTGTAAACGATCGGTGTTAACCAAATTGGGAGGGTTTACAGAATGCCTTGCTATCAATATGGACAATGGTGACTTTTTATTATTAATAAACGGGTTCTCGGGGCGGTACGGGAGGGGTGGCCACCTTTTCTCACCCCCCGCGCGTTTATGCGCGGGGTTGTCGTCGCACGACATCCCGGGCAGACAAGACGACCGCAGTCGTTATAACTGCCCGGGTGGTGGGTGGGGTTACTGCCCTCACCTGCTGCCCTTGAGACTCTTCAAATTATGGACAAGAGAGTGCAGGTTGACGTGGTGTACACCGACTTTACAAAAGCTTTCGATCGTGTAAATCAGTGTACTTGTCCACAAACTGTATTCTCTGGGTATCCACGGGGATCTTCTGGGGTGGTTCTTCTCATATGTGCACAATCGCTGTCAATCAGTCGGGGATTTTGCTGTGATTCTATCGGGCGTACCTCAGGGCTCGCATCTTGGTCCACTCCTGTTTAATGCCTATATCCGACATAGGCGGGTGTTTCCAAAATTCTAATTTTATTTTATAGGCCGACGATATGAAGGTATACGCGCCTGTGTCGAGCACCAAGGACTGCAGGAAACTGCAATGGGACCTCAACAGACTTGCGGAATATTGTGCCGCTAATGGAATTATACGAAATATTTCACGCGAAATATACGAAATATCGGGTGGCATTATTATGTCGGTTTGCTTAGCGATATAATACCAGAAATGGCATGCGTTCGCGACCTGGGAGTTTACCTTGACGGCAAACTCTTAGGTGACTACCACTGCGCACAAGTGACAGAGAAACCCACAAAATGCTTGGATATGTGCTGCGTATGCGCAAGCAGTTCTCGGATATCACCGGTCAAGGCTCCATTGACACTATACAACAGTATGTCCGCAGTATACCTACTCTAATTCGCGTCCCTCATTTGGTCGCCGTAATAGGAACACAAGGTGTAATTGGAGAGAATTCAGAGACGACTCGTCAGACATCTCGCTCACGGTGAACATTGCCCATCTGTATTTAGTTATATATTGTAATTCACAATGAATGAAATAAATGAAAATCTAGCATAGCTACCGACTTACTACTACTATCGTTTTCGGTGTCGGTCGAAAGGTCTCGAGTTCTCACGAGACCTTAAGAATAGGGGTCTTAGATTAAAAAGACTTCGAATCGCCCATCGCTATTTGCGACTGGAGACCCTTCGTCACCCACTGTACCTAAATCTAATATCTAAATCATCTCTAAAAATTATCTCTAACAAATAACTACCCGGTTGAAGTTGCGGAATCAGATAAATTCCTCGGAATGATGAAAATATGTCTAGAGCATGTTACGTCTAAACTGTCGGCTGCCTGCTATGCACGCATCAGAAATTACATGGCGAGATATGAGGTAATATCAGTCTATTACGCGCTGGTTAAATCACATCTGCGCTACGGTATTCTTCTATCGGGTACTGCAGCGCACATCCAAGGTGTATTCACACGACAGAAAAGAACCATATGTGCGATTGTGGGTATTGATCGCCGTAAATAATTCCAAAAATTAGGGATATTGACCATATATACATTTTTTGCCCAAGAAGCTCTTTGCGAATTCTATTCCAATAAGAGCTTGGCAATATTTCACTACAAAGAACATCGGCATGACACCAGGAATAAAACCCATTACCTCCAACCGATCATACCGCGCACGGTCAAATTGCAGGCGACTAGTCTCTACATAGGGCTTAAACTTTTTAATAAGTTGCCTGATAACTTAAAGGCGATTAAAAACATTGATATTTTCAAGAGATCCATCCGGGTATATCTGCTTACAATCAACATATATGCGCTCAACGACATTTTGAAATATTTTGAAAACAACTGAGTTAAATTGAGTAACTAATTTAAGATTAATTTAATATTTGGTCATTCCTACACAATTGTAAATTGTAATAGATATACATATTCTCTATTCTGTAGTTTATACTCGCCAGATCTTGTTCCAACAGACTTTCATTTTTTTCGGAATTTGGTTAACTTTTTACAAAGAAAAAAAAGAGGCAGTGAAAAACGCCGTCAAAACATTCATTGATTCCTGTTCCACAAAGTCGTACAACAGATGCATTCATCAATTCCCTTTAAATAGGTGTCAATAATTCAAATAACTAAATATATTTTTCATATAAAATGTTTGGTCTGTAATTTCCTTTATAGAACGGCAACTTCCGTAAGGACCTAATATATACGTTTTCACTATTGTTGCAATTAGGGCTATCGTTTCGGTTGAGTGGTCAGCAAATAAGAGGGGGAGATGTATGCGTTGGCGTTGGTGTGAAAAAAGAGATTCCAACGTCCGATAATCAGCCGAAAGACAGGCGCGGTATAGTTCGGTAGCTATGTCGGGAGGGAGAGAAGGGCCGCTGCAGCTGAAAGACGTGAGCTGATTGCCAAACGAATGTAAATGGCCGCCGGGGATTTGCGAGGGCTATTCTACTGTAACTCGCAACTCGAGCGCATATATGCAGGATAGAAGCCCCTTGCAGTTTACTCTGGGTTACCAGGCGCAATCGTTCATTTTAGTTACTGCCTCGCTTGCGTTCTAGAACGACCGACTTTTGTTCCAGCACATTATTCCATTTTAGTTTATTCGCTACATCCTTAAGCAAAATATTGATAATATAAACGAAACTACATCAATATCACTTTTATATGAGTACACCATTAATTTCACCATAAAATAACAATTTAAGGGTACACTTATAAAAACGCCGGAATTATTTCTTTTGCGGTTCAATAATGGAGAAAATTAACAATGTTATGATATCAAATCTAGTACTATGTAAAATAAAGTAGATGTTAATATCTCCACGATTCTCCGCGACATTTTCGATGATACATTTATTTTCGTAAACAATCTTTTACAGAACCACCACTCGCCGTAAATTTAGAGCTAAATTTCAATACGGCCACTAAATATTTTGGTATAAAAGAAACAAGAAACAATAGGTAATATAGACTTCTTTAATTGTTAGGAGTCACGTTTTTCATTTGTCTCCTAATGTAGGCCTAAAACAATAAAAAAACCTAAAATATGGCGCCATTTCCACTACTAGATGGCAGTGTGTTTACGACTAAATTTCAAAACAACTACTGAAACTGTTGAGATAATAAAAACAATAAACGATAGCTACTGACACCCTCTTTAATTCACGGGAGCTATATTTTTAGCAAACCTAACTGTGATGTAAAAAAAAAAAGTAAACTACTAAATTTCCGGGTGTTGGCGGCAACCTGGAATGTAGGTAACTAACAACGAAAATAAGGTTGAATTTAAGAAAAATATAAACTATAAAGGATATAAAAATTGCAGTATGTTAAAATTGTTACTCTTAAGGAGCATAAACTATCATGAAATATATCGATATGATTACAACGAAGAAGTTTGTTGTACAGACGAAATATATGAGGAATGACGTTATTAAATCCGATATTGTGTGTCTAAACAAGTTTTAAATAAGTCTGGGTTTGGAAGATTTCTGTTTGATACATTAATACAATATGTATCAACTTTGTAATTTACAATTGTGTAAATATAAATTGTATAGGTATTTCCGGTGTTACATATTTAAAAACAGCCAGTCTTTCCTTGTAGCCAGTTCGAATCTAAATGACAACATTTAAAGAACCTTCCTCTGAATAGATTCAACACTATTAGAATACTATTTAAAATGTGGATTTCAAAACATGGACCCAAATTCAAGATGAAAGAGCACGAATGAATTATAAAGTAGGATCATGCTTTAATGATTTTTTAACTTCTTAGTGATTCTTATGATTGAGCCTAGTGTTTTGTTTGATTTCTCGAGCAACATTTTCAATATGTATCTTGAAATTTAGAGCTGAATCGAACGTAAGCCGATGTCAGGTTTGATGATAGATATATTGCTTAAGTTGTGGCCATTTATTATATAGTCGTGCTATTATTATTATTACTAGAATATACGCCCCTTTATAGTGAGCTGTCTACTATGTATAAGAGCTGGTTATTGATTACCGTCGATTTATTGGCCGATCCCGAAAATAACCCTTTTGAAGTGCGAAAAGTTGGCACTTATCGACAGATAGCATCAGAAGGAACCCGAGCAATCACAAAAATGTTATCGCCATTCTAAACGAACCATATGTGCTCCTGATGATGCCATCAAGATAAGTGAGTGAAAGCATATGTCCTGCCATTGAACTCGAAACCACCCCGTTCCCTGCAGACGCAGATTCCAGCCAGAATGCATTCGGCATTATCTCTTTTTTGACCGCCCTCGCAACCGAACTACAACGAAGCTTATGCTATTCAACATATTTGTTAACATCGTAGTAAATATTTCGACCCTTGCCTATAATTGTCGTATTTTCACACTGGTCAATTTGAACATGGATAACTTCTGTTTGAGTTGGCGTTCCAAATTATAATAAATGTTCATTCAAGGCAATGTTATTCTTTGTTAAAAATCAGTTATTCATTTGTATTTTTCTACGCAGAAAAATGCAAATAAATATCGCACTGCCACGAACTTCAAATGAAACAGTCACAAAGTTGGAGGAGTTCCACTTTTTTCGGAATTTGGATAACGTTTGACAGTGGAAAACCAACCCCGGAAACGTAGTGGAAAATGTCTTTAAAATATTTGTGGTGAACCACAGTACTCGGCGCAGTAAACCTACAATAAAGCTAAATAACCTAGCAAGGGAGGACCGGAAGAAACACTCCGCAGCCGTAGACAACCACACTAACCGATGCACGGCTATCGCCACCACAGAACGTCATAATTCTCCAATCAGTCGCCCAAGGGATATAGTCTCGGACTAGGTCGACCCTCCTAGAAACCAACAAAGGAAGAAATGAAGACTAACAGAGAAAATAGCCGAGCGGGGCAGCACAGGAGAATACGGCAGCAGCGGACACATTGTCGTAGTGAAATGACAAAACGGGGTAAAGGAGGCGGTGGCGAAGTGCGATGCCACCGATAGGATCTGCCCATTAAAGCGCAACACAAATAATTGTCTTCAGATTCAATGTCTCAATCGAAGCATTTATTTATTTCACAATCAAGCTTTAACGTACGGTGACTACATAAATTATAAAGCAGCACACAGAACACAACATGACGCACAAAAGTAGACCGAAAGAACGCCAAACAGCCTAAGCCGACACACAGCGTTTCCACACCTTAAAAGCAAACATACCGCAAATCGTCTGTCGGCAGGACTACCGCTTATCCGTCAAGCAACGAATGACAGACCGGCATTAATAGGACACTGGCGGTCGAAATAATCCAAATTATATCCAGCTCTCTGACTGATATCGCCATATGACCGAGGGAATAGGCGAATGCGCAAACTGAACATGAATTTACCCACATTGAAATGGTCGACCGTCATTTGACTCGCGAGCGCATTAGAATGGCTAATGGTAGGCGGACGGCGGCGCCCGCACTTCGGTTTTCTTTTTTTTTGATCGATTTTTCTAATCGATTGAAAAATTTGGATTGTGTAATTTTATGTAAAATATACATAATAAAGAAATCTAATATAGTAATACACCATTGTCTAAAAACTTAGCGCACAAGGTTGTACATCCAGTAAATACAGCGTTGTTACAGGGAAACATTCTAAAAATCCATTTTTACAGCTCTGTATGCTTAGTAAAGGGTGGTAAAGGGGAAAATAATAATTAATGGGAAAACATGTTATGCTAAATGAAATGAATTCAATTTGTGGCCATTTGTAGCCATAATCCAAGAAAATAGTTTTTATTTTGTTTCCTGCAAAATTTGGAATCTGGCGCTACCAGCGTTCTTGCGGCTATCATTCAATTGTTCAATTGTGAATACGCGAAGATGTGTTTTTTTGGCGACATGAGCGACGAGGCAATTTTTGACTTGTCTGGGTTTGTTAATAAACACAATAGCCGCTATTAAGGCACTGTAAATTCTCAATTAATACACTAATGACCATTACACCTTCGTAGTGACTGTATAGTGCAACATTTGAGCTGGCGGCACTGTTTGGCACATCTTGTACCCGAATTGGATCAATTGGGCCTACAGCACATGTGGCTCCAACAGTACGATGCCACATCACACACAGCTCGTGCTACGATGCAAATTTTGTAGGAAATCCTTCCGGGTCGAATACTGACAAAGAGTGGGGATATCGACTAACCCCACGATTCCCTGATTTTACTTCCCCATATAAGGGTAATCAATGAAAAAGGTGTGCTTCCAACACATCAACCACAATCTCGATGATTAAGGGGTTTCATAACGTTTTTCCATTTCCCACCTCTGACCATACGGGACAGTACTGTCCTAGTTAGGTGGGAACTGAGCATTTGCCAATTTGTGTTTTCAATTTTTCTGAGATATTTTATAACATCTTAACAATGTGGCCAAACGTACAAAAAATATGAATTACGTATTTTAAAATATTATTTGTTTTTTTTAAATTTACGAAAAATAAGTTTTCCGCGAAACTAATTTCATGAATTTGCGATGCTCAGAAGTATTGCTTAATTTTTAAAGCCAAAGATGCTCATTTTAAAAAACCACGACAAATTTAGTTTAAAAACTAAAAATTAATGTTGTCCAATCGTAGAAAAACCATATATATCAGTTCGCCGAAAGATAATTTATTATATATTTTTTTGTAAGCAAATAATGCCTATAATTTTAATATGTTGCAAACGTATGGGAAAAGTATAAAAATGAGTCTTTATGAACAGCCTTAAGGACAACATTCGAAAGGAAATAACTGAAATAACACCAGAAGGTTGCGAGAATGTTATGAAACATATGCTTGAAAGAGCTCGCATTTGCGTAACGACCAGAAGAGGCCACTTGACCCACATTATATTTCATACAACGTGGAATTTGCGATATGTGGAATACCTTAATGGAATAAATACAGTAATGCGGATTTAACCTGGACGAAACCATAAAAGAACGTGTTTTAATCCCAGAAAAATTATAAGTCCATTATTGAAAAATGGATTTAAATTCAAACACTTGACACTGACACTATTAGATACTACTTTCAGACATCTGTATAAACTATATATGATAATATTTTAATTATTTAAATATTCGTTTTATACATACCTACCTATATTAATTTTTTTTTTCAAACTACGGTAAGGGCCCACCTTAATGCCTAACGACAAATATCTTATAGGCGGCCGGTTTTCATAACATCAAGTGGCAATAATCAAGCAGTCACCCATCCGAGTAGGTACTGACCACTCCCGACGCTGCTTAACTTCGGTGATCCGACGGGAACGAGTGTTTCAACGCGGCTATGGAAGTTACAAATATTTCTTTCAAAGATGGCTACGGACCTACCATTGAAAGAAATATTATTATTAGCAATGTTGCTTTTTTATATGATTTCACTGTAAACGTGATTTAAATTCGGAGAGTTGCTGGCCTTTGAACAAGTTCTCTTAGTAAGACAGCAGCAGCATAACCAGTGTTAATATTCCATATCGGTTGTTTTCGAATTCCCGTAGCATTAAGACAATAAAATATGTAACGAATATTTTAAGTGATTCTTGTCTGAGGTAACAATAAATTGAAATTTTAAAAATACATAATGGTAAAAATCATATTAGTAATCAATAAACTATACAGTTGTGTTTCATTTAAAACTAATTAAAACAACAACGGCCTGGAACATAAAACGTACTCGTACATGTACCATCAAAAGGAATTATTGCAGCGATAACGAAATATAAACAAGTTATATAAATTTTGCAGTATTGATCCGCTTGATGACGTGGCGTAAATCAAAATGGGCTTCCGGGCTACATATAATAAAATCTTGCCGCCAGATAGTGCCGACGTTAACGAATGAAACTATTGCGTGTATGCGTTTATACACACTGCGTCGTCTTGATCAGATCGGGACACACTACTCGTCGGGCAATCTACCACCGCGCTTCAATTTTACTTTTCAGTGTAATAGGGAAAGGAGTAATGTTTGCTTGCCCATTGCCCATTGCCAGAAAATTTATACTGACGGTCAAAATGTGTTGACAGTAAAAATGGAAGGATCATTGAGGAAAGCCAAAAAGGCTGATAGTCTCGCAATAAAACGTCCCAAATATACCCGAAGTACAAGTAGGCCAGTCAACTTGTATACGAAAAAGAAGACCTCGTCCTTGCAAGCCATGTAGTTTTATTTTTTTATATGTTGCTAAATAGTAAGAGACCACGATTACAGCTTGAAAAACCTGTGCGAGCGGGGCAGTGCTAAAAACCAGTGCAATTGTCGCAGAAAAAGTTATTGCTTGCTTTTTACGGATATTAGATTTGCTAGAAGTTAATCCTAAGCCGAGCACAGTATGTCCAGAAGTTTCAAAGATAGGGCTCTTCGAATATTGTATTACGTTACAATGTCACATGCTGAATTAGAGTGAGCATATACAGGCCATTGCCTCAAAAATTCGACTGTTGATGTATACGTTTAAATTGTGAAGAAATATATTTCAAAAACATCTTATAAAAATAGTCTACTTTAGTTCCATTCATAAAATCCTAAAAAAACCATTATTTGGGTTACAAACAAGAAGCCACTCCAATTCCCTAGCGACGATTATTTGAAGAGTTTCGCGTTCTTTACATACAACTGTATACT
>JAOPUG010000053.1:23335257-23345473 GCA_027564375.1 Micropterix facetella | reverse complement strand
ATATATATTATCAATTTTATATATCGACACTCTAGTTGTGGATAAACACTGAACATCTCGCTCGGTAGACTAAATTTCATCAAAGAGGCCGACAGAAGAATAAGACTTAGGTGGGCAACATTTAGAAAAGTCCGCCGCATCTTCAAATTTGATATACTATAATGCCTGAAGATCAAGGTATATAAATCAATGTCTCTTGTAAGTGATGACGTACGGTACCGAAACTTGGACCTTGACTGTGGGGCCCGTACACAAACTTAAAGTCGCTCAGCGAACTATGGAAAGAGCTATGCTCGGAATCTCTTTATAGGATATGATCTGAAACGTAGAAATCCGTCGAACAATCAAAGTGGTGGACTTAGTTCAGAAGGTAAATAAGTTGAAATGGCAATGGGCCAGGTCTGGGAGTATGCCGAAGAACTGACTACCACTGGAGATGAAAGGTCCTCAAATGGAGACCGCATAATAGGAAACCCAGTGTAGAACGCCTACCAGGGGTGGTCTGACCACTTAAGACAGTGGATGTGACCGGTTGAAAAAAGACGGGGGACCGGTCAGCATGGCGATCCGTGGGAGTGAAGAGACACAGGCTGAAAAGTAGGTACGCACATAAACAATATTTGAAGTATAAAGCATTAATCTAGGATAAAGCATTAATCTTTCTTTTTTAGAATTCCTGCCTTCTTCTATCCTGACATTGTTGAATGCGTGTTTCTTATATTTATTTTTGCTTTATCCGCTTGCATTTTTTAATGCTAATTTCAATTACATTTCATATTTTCTTTGGCTTTGTATCGGACCTGTTAGAAACAAGCTAAGTCAAAATGCCTTGATTCAGTTGTTGATTAATATGCATGCCGCATAACGGCTCTAGTAATGGATAATTCCGGGTGCAGCTGGATTCTGAACCCCCTTTCTTTACCATGAAGAAATCCGCTTCCTACTCCAAAATTATACTGACACTCAGAGTTATTTTTATCAAATAATATCCCAAGATTCAAAATCTAGTTTTGCTAATTAATAAACTTCTTATCTGTTATTATCAATGGGAAATATTCATAGTGTCCGCGTCTGTCGTCCGCGTTCATCCGCGTTTGGACCGGGCGCGGAATGACCGATTATCTGTCTTCTGTAGAGGACCCGACTCACAAAAGAACCTTTTGCGTCGCCTGGAATAACCGACTCTTTATGCGAGCGCGGGTGGAGTCGACTCCACGGCTACAGCTTGGTGGAGCGAGGGATGGACCATTCTGGCTCCTCGGAGTCGAATGACGCATCGATGCGGTGGAGTGGTGGAGCCAAGGAAGAAGCCGGCTCTTAGGAATGGAATAACGTCGGTGCGGTGGAGTGGTAGAGCGAAATCAGTAGTGGGCTCTTCGGAACTCGCAATGGAATGGCTAGTCGGTGCGGTATTTGTTGGGTTCAAATTTGGAGTTCAACCCGCTATTCCGGACCTGCTCTCTGCTATTAGATTGCGTTCCAGACTGAGATCCACGGTGTGGCGTCCTCTTTTTACTCCGGGGTGCGAAATAACTGACCGGCCGTTCGCGTAGTAGCTAGATGGTTCCTACAGCTATTTTGAGACATCCTTTATTTAAATATTAACATTGTCACACATTCGTAAATAATACAATTATAGCAGATACGATCAATTATATTATGTGACATTACATTACAATGTTACAATGATTAAATAACACAATGAACAACTACATTAATGAATGCCACTTCCATCCAGAAATTCGTTTAAAGAGTAGAAGAATTGACTTAAAAGGTATATTTTTTATTTTGTAATGAATATAATAAACTCAGCGCTCGAGAGTTTTATTTTGGAAATCCAAAAGTCATGCTAAAGAAAAATCCAATCGATGCTATTAGTTCAGCGATGGTCGTACTTTTTTGGATATTAATTACAATAAATACACAAATAAATATATGGATCGTTTTCGTCTCCTTGTTGTCAGCTCTGAGTTCTATTAAAGATAGAAGGGCCCAATCACAAATACTCATTGTCCCGAAGAGAATCGCCTTGTCTTGTAGGTTAACAGTTCATATGAAATTGAAGACTATCGCAGTTGTTTGAAATTATAATAAGGATGTGACATTGTAATGAGACATCATGTTTCGGCGATGTTGTAACCGCCGTTGTCCAGGGTAATGAAATGCGGTTAGGCGGCAAACTGCTACTGTTACTACGCAGATTATAACGGTAGTGGGGCGGCGGGTTATTTTGAAAATCCGCCGTGCACACATCACTCACCATATCTTGTGTTATGGTCCTTGCGTTTGGCGATGGGCATTGAGAAAATTTTAAGAAGAGGGTTCCACGTAATAGCGAGTTTGAAACCGTCGTTTCTATTGATGTTCGTCTCTATTGAACCCGCGGCCCCACCACCGCGGTAACAGCAGCAGTTTGCCGCCTACCGCAGAGCAACGGATGATGATTGACAGCACTGCAGTATACCCTGGAAAGAGGCGTTGCACCATCGCCGAAACTTTACGCGGTAAATTCGTTTTATCTAATATGGGTATAACAGTTAATTTTTTAAAAATGTTTTACGTTTTTATAAACAAACTCAGCCACTTCCATTACACACTTAAATACACGGAAGTGGTAAAACTGCAGTTGATCGAAACATGTCTCTTGCGAAAGTATTAGATCTCCCGCTTTTGAAGAATAATAATAACACTCTGGCGATACACAGTATTGGCCCACATGTCTACTCCGTATGTAAGTAGAGAGTCAACGTATGCCTAATAGCATTTAAAAGAATGTTAGAATTCACAAAGCTTGTCGATCTGAAGACCCCAACGCAATACAGAATCGATTAGGAACTCGAGTCCCCGGATAGCAAGCGCACGAGGTAACAAAATTCTTCTTTGCCGTTGTTTGGTGACGTCAACTCGGGAATAAGATGAGAGAAGTAAGGAGTAACAGATGCCCGGCAGCAATTGCAAAACACTCGAGCCTGAATAATAAGGTGGATGGAGAGATAAAAGTGACCTTCCCTTCCCTTTCCTTTCTTCACCGGCGCTGGTGTGGGCGAGGGGGACAACTATATACACAATTACATTACGGCAGTCGGCCGTATCTCTTATCTCGCTCCCGCAATCTTTCTCTCTGCTAATTGCTTTCTGGTGGCGCGGGCCGCAGCTCGACGCTCGCTCCCTTATATCCAAGCGATACCATCGGACTCTCCTCTTAGTTGGCTCGCCGTCGCGTCGCGTCGGGCCGAATTTACACGGTCAATACTTCACGCCGTAAAGCTTTTGCCACGAACTAAGCGTGTAAGAAATACTATGTCACTAAGTCAAGGACTTTAGACGATTGGGATGACAGCGTTTATGGTGCATAGTGTAAAAGTTTTTATATTTTTATGGGTCTATTTAGGTATGCGATACTTTAAGTCAGCGCGGCGCTCTACCACCCTGAATTTCTAAGGAATTGATACATCTTTTAGAGGAATTGAAAGCTCTGGAATGTGCTACCACATACGGGGACCGAGTAAGGGCGATTTTTTTTTGTGCGTGGAATGTGGCGGCGATCGATTTGTGATTCGAGACCTCAAAGTCCGTCAAACCGATTCAAGCGCTTAATTGTTGTGTAATGCTCTTTGTTGGGAGAAGAGAAGAGTAAAATGCCGGGCGTAGCTTAGATATGTGGCAGCGAAGTGAGTATTACTCAATGCTTCTCCACTCAAAAGAAGGCTGTAAAGAAACACGAACTCAATACGTGGATGACTCTCATGATTAACGTACCTACTACACTAGACATAACGTCTATTTATCGGCGGAATGAAGGCTCGAAGAGGCCCCTAGCATACATGCAGATATTCTACATACAAAATAACGCGTTGGTACATATAAATACATTATATGAAGGCGGCATATGGTGTAATAGTAAAGATTCATTGCGCAAATATAGTATTGTATTCGCATACTTTCACATCCGTTCACTGTGTTTGCTTTTGTGTCGCCCCGTACGCCCCCGTAGGTCCCGTAGGTCGCGGAATAATTCCCCGGAAATCCGGAGAGTACATTAGGAAAATATAAGGCGCTACCCTCCCATTTATTCGTCGACTTAACTGCACGGACATAAATTACGACGTACTTAAACACAGAGATTTCGCCCGATACCTCTGAAGCCACACGCCCGGGACAAAGGAAAATTGCTACCGAATGGCCACATAATAACGATACCAAACAATTGCATCGCGGTCTCAGTATCCGGTTGAGTTTGGGTTGTGTTTAAGCATTAGGAACTTGAGTGACAAACGTCTCCGTAACGATTATGGCACAGCATACGCGTGAGGACATTATAACATTTAAAAAATAGGTCCTTAAAAAAAGGAGGTCTAAAATACGGCGTATGATACTTCAGTTATAGTGCTCAAAACGCAGGTAATTGCACAGAGGGAAGAACAGAGGACTCTCTTATATTGCTCTACCGAAAACCCAATCCGGTTTCCTGTTCTCCTTAATGGCGATTCCTGGAGAATCCCTGTATCTCGCCGATTGGCTTGATATATTGTAATATCCGACAATTCTCTTCTTCTTCCATAAGTGCGTTTCATGGCTGAGACATCGTCAGTTTCATTTGTCCTTGAACTCCGTCACTCGTAGTGTAACCGTGTCCCTTCGGGTGGCTTGAACAAATCACGGTAGATACATATAATAGGAGAGAACGAGTGTGTAGTGTCAGTCATCTCATATTCTACCCGGGAAGGTGGCCGGCTGAGCTACAATAATAAAGTCACAATGCTCGTGGCGTTCACATGTGTTAGCACGAGACAGCGATACGACATCGAATATGTGAAACAGAATGGGAGTCCATTCTCACCGAGCACCTGCTCGACCCCTCCGTGAGCTCTTTTGTGAATAGCGGTTGCTCGTATTGGGTATCTCTTCTCGTCATCGTCTCGTCGGAAGGCGGTAATTTTACAAAAGGAAATCGCATGACATACGAATGGCGAATGACCCCCCCCCCTCCCCGGTATAATGATTGGCTCAATACCTACGAATACCCTTTAACTGAAAAGCCAATGCACGCCACTGAGAGCAGGAGGATGACGAAAATAGCGGCAGGTGCGGGCTACCTGTCGAGCACCTATCTGATAGACAGTACTTGAAATACACCCGCTTCAAGGACACAGCTACTGATAATAGCCGAGTAACTAATTACAGTGGCGAATGATGACACTAGTTAGAAGAAGACGAGTCAAAGCAATCGCTTAGGCGATATTCACATTTCTAGCGTAGCGAAGGACATCTCGCGATAGCTGATTATGACTTGAATACAGGTTGAACAGCTTGCATTCTATGTTGAAGATCTCCACATTTCTGCATTAATTTAGACACAGGCAAAATTTACTTCTGGCACATCTCATCTCAACCCATCATTTAAAAAACAATCATAATATCATCCAAATTGCAGGAAGCGAAGATGAAATTTCAGTGACGTTAAAGTGGAGATAACCGCGAGCGGTTGGGGCTAAATTATTATTGGGGTAAAAGCGCTAAGACAAATTCACCTGGCCGAGCCGCAGATGGGAATCGCGCGCGGCGGTGGCTGTTTATTCTCTGCGCAGACATTAATTGCAACATAATAATAATTTAATAATTAAAGAAAGAGAGGGCGGCTCGACCTCGCTCGGTACTTACCCTTAAGGGGCGGGGCGTGCGGCTACCTTATCCGCCGCCTCGCGAGCGCGGTGAAAAATATTGCGGCCAGACGGAGGTATTCGTTGTTGAATAAGTTAGGAGGGTAAGGGAATGGTTCGCGTAATACGTAAACAAAATCGAATCAAACCAAAGTTTATTTCATCAAAAAGGGTACGATAGTTTAGTTAGAACGTTGCTCTCCTAGATCAATCCCCAAGAAAAGTTTATCCTCGTCTTAATACTGACCACTACCTACATTGAACTACGCCACAAGGAATCACAGAGATCTGGAAGACCAGGTGTGAAGCATATATAAAACGAAGCAAAAAATTACGCTAATAACATAAATGCTGACTGCCATGGCCTCCCCCCATTTCTTCCTAATATGTTTCATGTTTCTTCTCCCATTCAGGTAATTGCTAAAGTACTTCAGGATGGATCCGACAGATAGCGCTGGAATAAACGCTTATCGGAACGTTTCGTCTCGTGTCCGCGGGCTGGCAGTACTCGTATGTGTGGACCGACGCTTGCGCATTACGACAGAGTTTGGTTTGGTTTGATTCAGATGCTACGGGCAAACCTGCCACCCCGTGGCGTTTTAACTAACTTTATCGCGGGACTTGCGGACAATACAATCCACATATCCAGCTCAACCATGGCCCGTCAGAGGCCAACCGTTAAGGCGAGGCACTGAGCAAAGACACCCAATGGGTACCCTCGCCCTCTGACTACCAAATTTAGACAGACTTATTTATCCACACGTTCGGTCCCGGGTTCGAAGTCGCTTGCGCGGCATCTACACTGCGACTCAAACATCTTGAGCTCTACAACTACATGCTCAGGTCACACGTATTGCATTTATTGAACACCAACGCACTGAAACGAAGTCAGTTACATATAGCGGCTCTACTCTAGCACGAGGCAATTTGATTTTCTTTCTCATGTGCAGTTTGTGACGAGCATTTTTGAAACTGTGGTCGAGAGCTCAAGATGTTTGACTCGCAGTGTACCTGTAGTAATGTACGCGGCATTCCGTCATTCGGAAATATCGCGGATCCAAGGCGTCCTTTACTCGGAAAGCCATCCGAGATCGGGTGGCCATCGGATCGTTTCTAATGATAGATGAAAACACATCAATAACTACCCCCACATCTTAGGGAAAATACATTCCCAGACCCCTCCGGGTCTTGGCCGATTGAGCAACATGACTGGTAAACCGACTAGTGCGTCAGACGCCAGGTTCCGTCCGAGATTCCGTCCCCAGATCTGCCGCAGAGCAGTTTGACCGGGTTGGTCCTCTACGAAGAGGCTCCCGGATAGGAGCTGCTCTGCGAGTTGGGCCGACCGAGTTGACAAAAGTAACCATCAGGCCCAAGCTACACGGAACCAACTCGGAACCATTTGGAACCCTTGTTACGCGAATTATCTCGCTATAATCGCATGCATTTATTTTCACCGAAAACAAACCCTAATTTGCATATTATATGAGTGGAATGCGCCTCGCTGCCGTTGAGGTCCTGAATCCTGCGCTCCACGCCGGAATCTCCAATGTCAGTCCTTCGTTTTTGTTTTAAATAATTCCCTTAATTTTTTGATACTTTAACCTTCCTACTTTCCGAACACTTCTAATATAAAACCCCATTTCATTGTTCGTGTGCTTAATCGCCAATATATAGCTCCAAAAAGAAAGAAACAGTCAACTTTGTAAACCAATTGTCGTAGAACGAAATTACTGATTATGGTAGACGCTCATTACTTCAAGTTAAACATGAGAGTCATCGACGCATTATGAAACTGCACAGCTTTGAAACTTTTTGTCAAGACGACTGTTGTATACCATTCTGAGTTAACTGATCTACAATTTTCTAGCACTGATGTCGCAAGATGTCCACTACGTGGAAAAAAAACTAGCCACCATGTTCCGAGATCTTTGCAATTATGTTGGCAACTGGCCCTCTGAAAACACCCCTACCGACGATCATACTGATATATCCATATTTCGTCGCCAGTAATTATTTCAGAAACGCGCTTTGATGCCCCATTTTCGAAACGTAGTCGCATTTCTCGGCACCAATCCACACGGGTTTCTTTTTCCATTACGAAGAGTACACGAGGTATCCAACAACAACAAAGTTTCCTCGCGCCAAGATGTTTATTTAGGATGGTATGAGCGATAAGCGAACTAATGTGTAAGATTTTCTTTATGCCTTTAAATGATTCATGAGTCTTCTCGTACCAACATTTCAGTAGTCCACATATTTTCTGCAGTGACTGCCGTTGGCGGGCGTCCACTTCTCTCGCCATCGTCAAGGCTAGTTCTGCATCTTTCAAATTCGTTTAACCATCATTGCTCGAGAAGAAACAGATTCAGCTTCAAAGATTAACACTACAGATAAACCAAATTTAAAGTCATAGTAGATCAAAACACGCAAATATTCTTTCTTGAGCTACATCGTAGCAGACAAAAACGCGGAAAGTGATGACAGAAAAAGTACCAACAAAAGTTTTTTTTTAATTTGTTGTAAATGGCCTTTCAATTTCGATATTTAAATAAATGTACTATTTAGAAACATAGGATATAGTTGTGTTCCATTTTTAAATTTCAGGCATCTCAAAATTTATATAGTGACCATCGCAGAGTCAAAATACATGCATTCGAGTATGCGTTTATTTACAACCTTCTTTTCTAACTCGAGAGCAACAACTGTTGACAACAGCGGAACTATAAAATTCTTTAAGGAGAGACCTGTTGCAGGCTATCCCATAAAAAACAAGAAAAAAAAAACAAAGTAAGATTGGTTTTCTTATCGATCGGAAAGCATCGTACACATACGCATATGCACACACACATACACAGAGCCGCAAATAACGCTGAGAGCCGCACTGGGGCACTTCCGATATCACTGACGATGAGTTTTATTTCATCGGGGCGCGCAGGCGATGCGAAAGCGGGCAGGCGGGCGATCGTTCTCGGGACATCAGATAGGCGGGCGATTTTCGAGAGAGAGAGAAGCAGCGGGTTACACTCTGCGAGAGGTTGCAGCAAGAATATTGGCAGCACAACGGATCCAGACGACCCGGGGTCTGATCATTTCCAGGCCTTTACAGCAAGCGAGACGGTTTTGAGAGGAATTAGAAAAGAAGACTTCGCCGGAGCAACGGGCGTGCGTCCCTGCCGTGGCCGAGTGAATACAGGCGCGAGCAGTGAAAACGTACATCTTTACGTAACAGCATTGTCAGCGCGAGAAAGAAGAGCGTGCGTACAGGAGCTCTGTTTTACGTTGCATAGTAATATTTGTTTTCCCTTCTTTATATTTAACCTAATACATTATATGCTAGTCTAATATATATGAGCACCAATAATATTTTTAATTTATTCGCAATCCTTACTCTGGTATATCCTGTAAACCAGATGTACAGTCTGAAGATTTACATATTTGCATTGTGTGTGATGTGATCAACCAATTCTTGTCAGGTGTTTTTTCAATTTCTAGCCTACTCTGTATATTGCATTTTCCCCTGCACATAAAAACATGTCATTATTATTATTATTATTATTAGATAGAAATAACGGTTACATTATTAATTTTAAGCAGTTCTCCAGCCAGCGCGTCACCGGTTAAATATCTAATTTATAGAGCGATATTTTATTTTTTAATATGATCATCATCGATCTATATATTGGATCACAGTTCACGGATCGATTCTGACGTCTACCTTTACATTATACACGTACCTATCAATTTTGCATAAGTAACACATCTGTTGATTAGAATTTATCGCGGTTTACATTTCTGGACCACGAAGAAAAAAAGCCACAATGGCCACAATGACATCTTGGTATCCAGGAAGAGATGGTGAAAATTGTAGAAAAAGAATGATTTCTGTAAGTATTGAGACGCATGCAATCAACTGGTTTAACAGAAATGCTCCAGGCAATTGAAACAAGCCAGTGCCTATCAGCAGTCCGCCGCAGAAACAGCTCCAACCGCTCCACTCTTGTTGTTTACACGTTACATAAAATTGTGGCTAGAGAGAGAGCGAGAAAGCAGTGTGATAGTGTGACCGGCAAGAGCGGGAGGGCGGTGGTTAAAATTAAGAGCCCCCGCCGATCCCCTTACCCTCCCGGCTATCATATCACCCCTTCTGAGCGAGCGCGCCGGCGAGGATGACATCCGGAAAAAGCGCCAGGAAAATAGACGAGATTATTTTAAACGAACGCGTCTGACCGTCAAGTTTCGACGCCTTTATTGGCGTTCGTACATCGACTCCGGAAATGGACCGAACGGAAATATCCCCGTTTTAATGTGGCGAATAGTGAAATATAGATATGCATAAAACAGCTGCAGTTTATATACTATCTAGTATAGCGAACGCCTAAATATAATAATAGTTTAAACATGCTTCAGATGATGTAAGGCAGATTTCGATTATTTACGATATTAGCGTTTGGGTGCCTTAAAATATTATATTTAGAGCAATAGCCGTTGCCCGTTATTAGTACAATAAATTATTTCAATATAAAATAATCTCCGACTAAAGTAAGTTATATATA
>JAOPUG010000053.1:23308122-23321138 GCA_027564375.1 Micropterix facetella | reverse complement strand
ATCAAATTCTGATGACAAAAATAGACAATTTTTTTTATATACAATGGTTTTAAAAAGGTTTTATAAAGAATTAGTTTATAAATAAGTTACATGCGCGGTCAACGCCATGGTTGCGATGCACGCTCAATTGTTTTGTACTAAGGCGTGACAAAATAAATGATATTTAGAAAAGAATATATAAACTCAAAGAATATTATGAGTTATTAGAGTAAACGACACGAGGCTTACAAGAGCTTCTTCAAGAATTTCGTGTAGGCCGTTTTTCATGGAGCCGGGAATCATGATCATAAATATTATGTTCGTGTAAATATATATCGGAGGTCCGGGGAATAGTGATTTCCATTAATACAATACCACACATACATTTGACCTACGCCTTAATCGGCACAGGCTCAGCAAGGTGCGATAGATTTTCCTTCGCCAAAGCCTCTGTTTTTATAAAAAGGTCCTTGCGCATATCAGAAATCTTGCAGATAACCAATTCAAAAAAATAATAGTCGATAACTTAGTCAAAAATCCAAAACATGACATAAGAGATTTGGATAAGGCTAATCCATATGCTGTAAAACAAAGGAAAATATCCTAATAGTTGACATTTGCCAAAGTGAATAATTTTTATTATTATCGACGGAGGCTTTATTGTTGGATTGGTCCATTAATTTAAATTTTGACATTTTTAGTGTTATATTATTTCATGACTATCACATTAGTACTATGATATTATTGTTATAGACATTGTTATTATTTTTTAATCGCCAATTTTCATTACTATATTATTTTCTAATAATTGATGATTCTCATACTGTTTTGTAATTTTTTTCTATGCCTTGAAACTTTACACTCTTCATTTCTTTAGTGTATAATAGCGTATACGGTCACATAAAAATGGTAAATAAATTAATATATTTTGTTTACTTATTTTATTCATTTTCATTGATCTCCGCCCTGGACCACGACAGCATTCGTGATATGTTTCTCTGGCTTCCCGCTCTGGATTGGTCATGCGTATTGCTCAGTCCAGGCTTCTAACTTTTGTTAATTTACAGAATACAGAATTTTATTTCCATTGCAATATTACATTGTTTACGATGTTACGAATGGATGTTACATTGTTACGAATGACACGTTAATTATTAATACTATATAGTCCACCTAAAACAATAATATTAGCTACATTTGATTCGAGTGTTAATACGAACAACTAATTTTCGGTACGACTACGCGGCTGCTTGAATGGAATTTTTAAATAATCAATAATTTTGATTTCGTTTAGTTTACCAGGAAACCGATTAAAACGTTTAAGACAAGTGTCCTGGAATTTGGTGGTATGTGATATAGTTTTTTTGGCAGTAATGGATTTTGATCCTCGTGTTATGACAATGAATTTCTTCATGGGATATTGTCAAGATCTTATTGCGGTAAAATTAGCAAAGAACTTGTCGAGCAAAATGGCGAAAACGGTCAATATCCCTAAATTTTGGAAGTATTCTCGACATAACCGCCATGAACCAACACCCTCTATCGCACATATATGCATATCGCACGTCTTTGCAATTTGAAAACATTGTAACGGTCGACAATTCAACTTAGAAATTACACCACGGATTCGACACTGCAAACATGACAAATAGATTTAGGAATCGCTCTAGCCTGACAACTACTTCAAGAATTGACCCACGCATCGAATAAAGTCTGTACCGAGAAATTCACTCAATATGACCAAATATGGTCAAACGCTTCGCAGGGCGACGTGTGTTATTTAACCCCTTTACCTAGGCGTCCTCCTATATAAGCCGACAACGACGCCAAGACAGTCAAGATATACAATCAGTCGACACACTGCACCGGCAGCGGTGCCCGCGCGCTAGCCATTATTATAACAAGTTACAATTCATATACATTAATGTAGAGCGAATCGAGTAACTGCTTTAATATCGCCATAATATCTTCGATGTGCGCTTCATTAACCCACAGTAGGATACCACAGCGCAGAGAGCAAAGTATTCTGATTCGCGATAAAGCATACCAGGCTGTCATATGTAGAGCTTACAGCTTGTGTTCTGAAGTAAAAAAAAACTACTAGAGAAATTATGAAAATATCATCTGATATAGCAGGTGGTTACAAATAAAATACGCTCATCGGATATTTAGAACTAAACAAGGCTAAAATGAAGAGTTACCTCGTCTTTCCCTTTTATGACGCACATCTTGACATCCTCCTCTTGGGAATACCACGTAAGGCGTCGCTGCTCAGAAAGATCGGTGAGACTCAAATTGTGCACTTGATTCCTGAGGACAATAAAAAGGGAGTATTAAATACTAGACAAGCATTAAACCACTTAAAACATTTTTCAAAGTTGCATATATTTGGAAATATGTATTACATAAATAATATATGCCTGTACATTATTGCAATTTGTTTTAATTATTTTGCTTCGAAAAACCTGAGACATCGATAAATATGTATAACGGTTGATTTTAAAATTAATCAAGTAATATGCATAAAATCATATATCGTAACATATGTATTAAATATTAATATTAGTTACTATTGTTTTTCATCATTTTTATGAATCGTATTCATATATTGTATTATATTACATATATTTTTATACCACGATCGTATTTATTAGTTACTTAATCTTATTTAGGTATTAGTGTATTTACCATATTATTATATAAATACAATGAATATCGCTATTATATCTTATCATATTCAATTGATTTTGTCTATTTAGTTATTTACTCTGACCCACGTATATATGGGACAGCGTAGTCCTAGTTAGGTGGACACCGAGCAATTCCCACATTTGTGTGTTAAATTTTTCCGAGTTACTTTATTATATCTTTAACAATGTGGCCAAATGTACAAAAAATATGAATAAAGTATTTGAAGAAATAAAAAAAAAAGAAAACTTAAATTTTTATTTTCCAAATTTTCTCCTTGGACCTCAACACGCTTTTTATGTCGTTTCTTCTACGCTTCTATCCCATGGAAATACTAGTTTGGAGCTTTCGCTGGGGGGCCGCGTATAAAATAGTCGCTGGGGGCCAGGTCTGGAGAATACATTGGTTGATCGAGCACTTCGAAGCCGCAAACCTTCAACGCACCAATTGCAGCATGCGACTTGTGAACCTGTGCGTTGTCTTGTAAAAAGAGCACACCACGACTACGGGTGTACTTCTTTTCTCGAGGACGGTGAAACTTAATTTTTTAAGTAGATATCAATTCGTATTATTTCTAAGCATCCCAGAAAAAGAAGGCCATTATCTTGCCGGTACAAAGTACAGCCTTAAATATAAGAGGCGCTCGATTTTCACGTCGTTGACACTGCATGCTTTGCTGTTTGGTCTCGGCATCGCAGTGGTGTAGCCATGTATCATTGAATGTCACAATGCAACGGAAAACATTTTCTGAATCGACCTTGCAATGTCGAGAAACTCATTTTGCGCTAGTTTCCGACCGTGAGCATTTTGGGTATCCAACGGAAAATGTCTTATTCATGTCTAATTATTCATGCTCGATTTCTAATACGAATTCAGTACAGATGTTTAGGATCTCAATCCACCGATTGTTCTCCAAGATGAAGTCTTCACCATTTTTGACAATGTCATCTCCAGTCGCCTCGATCCGGCGTCCCCTGCGAGGGTCGTCTCCAAATTATTCTCTGCTAAACTTGCAATAGATTATATCAGATTTTTAATGTTTCAAATTATGTGCTATAACTATGGTAGTGTATTATAGCATAATTTCTGTCTAGAATGAGGCGTTGCAATATAACCGTACTGTAAACGGACTAAAAAGTATAAAATAATTTCTCCTGGCCCCATACAGAAAACAAAAAACGTGGAGCGCATACAATAGATAATTAATTGATGCATGCATAGCTCACAGTTCACATCTAAGTTAGTAGCATTTAGCAATTTGTCAATCGCAATTCAAATTCAAGTAGGCACATATTTGGGAAATCATAACCCTGATATTGTTGACTTGGACGATTTGCTTATCGCTCAAATATGTTTGAGCAAAGTCCAACTGCTTATCATTATCCTTAAATCTCAACACTTGATATCGTTGATCCTTGAGTTTATTGTATTCAAAAACACACTTTCTTGAACTTGAACGAAGTGGCAGGTGGCGGTGTCGATAAAAAAATTCTGATGCGGAAACTTGACGCTCTTTCAAAATCTGCATGCAGGATTTGAAGACATTTCATAATTTGCGATGAATTGTGATTGTGATTGATGAAAACTTGGGACGCTATTGTTAGTGACTTAGGTGTGAATTGTGAACTATTTATTAATGCATCAATTAATTATCTATTGCCTGGGCCACACGTTTTTCGTTTTCTCTATGAGGCTAGGAGAAATTATTTTATACTTTTTAGTCCGTTTTAAAAATGTTGTAAATGAAATACTATTTTTTATTTAAATATTTTTTTTCTGCTTTTAAATCTTGTGTTAATGAAATATTGCAATCGATTTTAAACATCTTGACGAGATTATGACAGAGATATATGGAAAATTTCAAGTTTATAACAGTTTCTTTTCACCCGATCATATCTGAAATAAAAATTGTCATACCTACCTATCAATAATATATCAATCTGTTTAATTATTTTCCTGAAAAATACAGTAAAGAAACAAGCAAAATTAATATTATAAATTTTATTTCAATATTAAAATAAATTAATGCCAGATCCATCTTAGTAATATTTTAAAATAATTCTCATTCATTGCGCTGGAGGTCCTAGTTGTCGCATTCTGTCCAACTCCTTCATTGCGTCTTCATTGCACGATGTCGCCACTGAGTTTTGAGCAATCGAGCTCCTCTATTCTTAATCCATCCAATGGTAAGACACGACTTAATGCTCATCCGATTCTGCTTCCGATTCCCGTTGAATCTTCTATTTCGTTTTTCCTCCTCCTTCTCTAGTCGTCGCTTACGTTGGGTGGCTATCTCCTTGGCCATTAAAGAAATTGTTACTTATGCACTCTTCACTATTAGTATTATAATTATATATGTTTGAAGACCAATTACTTTACTGGAAGTCAATTATTTTGTATTCACGATATATAGGTACATTTAATTCACTAAGTTTACAAAATAAAACATAAACACAAATTAGCGTCATGAGAATAAGTGTTCACAGAAAGAAATTTCAATGCAGATATTTCAAATTTCTCTTTTTATTTTTTTCAAGAAAGGCGAAGCGTTGCCTTGTGACCTCCGCCGATGGCCTTGCTGCGCTTTGCTTGCAGTGTAATGCGGAGCGCCACTGCTAGATGGTGCTGTTTATTTAATTTTATTACTAATCAAACTTAAAACGGACTAAAAGTGATTGTATTGTAATGTTTCCAGAACCAAAGGTGTGTGCAAAATTTCAGAATGATCGAATATCGGGAAGTCTGTTTAAAATCGATTGCAAACTTTGTGCCGAATAAACAGACACCGGACAAACAGATGTACAAGAAAACGACATTATAAAAACGTAGTAAAATAGTGATTGAGTATGATATTCATCCTAGAATTAAAACTTCAACATTTAAAATAAAACAAGTCTCAAATTTAAAATAAAATAGTTCAATATAATCTAGAATTTCAAACTAGTATACACAGGTATGTAAGTATACAAGTTAAAATAACATTTTGTTTCACTGGCTTTAAAATAACCTAAAAATATATAATATCAGAAAGTTCCAATAAAATAATTACAGAGGTCAATCTATGTAGAATAAAATTTTCAAATTAGGCTAATAATAACAAATAAAAAAAATCAGATAAGTCATTGTTATTAAAAAGATCCTTAAAATATACGTACAACCGTTGAATTATTTAGTAAACTTATAAAACTTATTCCGAATTTTAATACACTATTTTTATTTACATAATATATTATTATGATAATATCTGTGTTGTAAAAAATTCTACCTAATAAACCATTCTCCTATTATTTATCTTTTATAAACATTTTTGCCCTCATTTTTTTAAGCTTGACCGGTAATTTATTAAACATGACGTTTCCTTTGTATCTTACAGTATCCTTAAACATTTTTAGATATGGCCTCGTAATTGCCTAATATAAGAGTATTTTTTGTCTGCCAAGAGACATATATTGGCACGTATTGTGCCCATGTATGTCTACTTCTTTTCCCTCTTTTATCAAGAATTAATTCACCTCACGATACTCCAAATTTACAAATTAAAAAAAATGCTTGACTCGCTTCTTTCAATCGAATGTATTTTATTTCTTTTGACAGATAAATGTTTGCAGACTGGTAACATTTCCAAATTTCAAAAACATACCCAATTTCTTATAGAAGCGCTATCTACGAGGGCCAAACTGAAAGTTTCCAGAATGAATAAGAAAAAAATACAATGAATGGCCAAAAATCAACTTCATCAGACAGGCGACTTTTATGAAATTCGTCACGTCACGCCATACGTTCTTACACGCCCGTGTTTTAATTCTGAAAACCAGCTATAATTTGTCGTCTTGCTTTGTGCTTCATCTCCAAAAGCAGTTTTAAGCCGAGCGAAACTCTGCTGAGCTGCCAAATTATATTTAAAATCGTAGAAAATCATACTGCGAAAATATTCATGAGTTAGGTCCATCGTAATGCAGAGATGACATTTTTAAAATGATGCACAATAAAAAAAAGACATGAATCAGACTATATTTTACAGACAAATAGGTCTATCTACAAGTGTTATATTTTTTTAAAAATGTAAGTGGCCAGTTACGGAAACTTTCTGTGTGAACTATGATGTTGGGCAGTTGATACAAATTTGACATTAGGAAATAATCAAATGGAACTTGTAAATTAAGCTATTTTATGGGGATAACCTTTATAAACAGCAATGGGATCCGCATATATCAAAGTTAGGTGGTACACTTAGCTCTGCGGTTTTGGCTGCTAGGAAAATCAGTCAGCTGACGGTGTAGAAACGGAACAACTGGCTGATCTGGAATCTATTTTTGTGGTGCAAAAGAGGGTTATTCGTTAAATATACATAGACTATTTAAAGTAGTTAATATCCGCAGTTCACAAAATAAGTGACCGCCACAATGTCAATATGAGAAATAAAAAAAGCTTTAATTTCCCAAATTTCGAATACAATGTAGGATCCTCTTTTAAGGGGCAGTGTATTCACTTTTATATTAAAGCTCATAAAGAAAGTTTAAAGATGCCGGGGAAACAAACGCTGTTTAAAAAAGCACATTATAAAATAGACGATTACTTTATTGATAAAGGTACATATAATATGTTGTAAATCAATCTACATATTCTGCTCGATGTGTACCTTCAATAATATAGGTACTCTAATTTCTCTTTCCTTATTGTTTCGTGTATTCAATTCAAGGGAATGTTATTAAAAATGGACGTTCTCTAGAGCCACCGAGCTACAAAGAAAATTATAAGAAGCGGCACGAAAATATGATATATCTCAAATAATTCAAATGTATAAAATTATATAAAACAAATATTGTATTTCGACAATAATGGTACCATAAAAAAGAGTTTGGCGGTTCTTCTAGAGAAAACACTTATAGAAACGGTCAAAGAAAATATAATTAAAATTTAATATACTACTATTGTTCTTTGAAGTTCAGTATATGTACCTAAGTATTTACAGTGAATAAACTTATTTGATATTGAGTTTGACTTGGTTGAAAACTTTTCTACCTCGCTGTGTAGCTAGACTCCTACAGATTACGATCTTTTTCCATACCAGAGATTATGTCATCAAAATAACAGTGATGCAATCTATTAGAGTGCCTTTGGCAGGTCATGGAAGATCCAGGTCAGGCCAATGACAGTGACGCCAACCAGGAAGGCAAAGCAATAGCGGTTATTTAAGCGTTGCGATGCGCAAAGGTCATTTGAGTTTTACAGGGGAACGTGAAAATGTAATTGAGCGTACATCGTTGCAATTGCCGGAACCGTCCTCCGTCCGTCTGTCCGTCTATGCTGAGCGTCGTACAGTGCTTCTGTTACACCGATGGGCCTGATCCACGGGTTTTAACAAAAAATTAAAATGTAAAAGATTTTGATTTTCATTTATTCCTTTAAACAGAATAAACCTCTTTTATACTTAGTGATGTTAATGACTACATATTATGAATTAAATGCAATGTATGAAATAGTTCGACTGTAAGTACACTCTTGACTATCTTGAAATTGTTTAGTTAATGTCGCGTAGGCTAGGTTTTAGGTGGCATATCGATCTTCCAAACATATCTATCACTCTTGATAATGAATTTACCGAGACCAAAATCCATAAAGAGGTGAAACAGAGATTTAGCTGGGAGACCACAAGCACCAACTTCCATGGCGCATGGTGAACAGTTAAGTTGTTTCGGGTGTCGACATTTGCGAAATCATGGTATTTATATAATTTGTACTCATGGTCTTAACAGTTAATTCTACGATAAGAGGCAACTTTCGAGATACGGAGTGAAGAGTTATATCTGGACGGAGGGCTGTGCATACTGCTTAGAAACCGAGAAAGGTTTTGTAGTGTAATGTTTTTTGCCGTTAGAGCCATCTCGCACACACTGCAATAGTGGTTTGGAGGATACTGTACGACCCTTGGTGGCACGAGCCGCTGAGAGGCTAATTACCTCACGAATAACAGCAAGGACTTTGTCATGGCGGTAAGTATACCGTCCTTGATCTAAGGTCACCTTGTAGCCAGCCAAATATGCAAGGGGTATTACTACAAAGGGGACATGAACTATCCTCTGAATAGCTCTAACGAGCAAGTTTACTGGGATCTGGAGGTGTATGCTGAAATGCATTTAAATAAAATTCCAGCATCTCTGGTATCCAGTCATACAACATTACCTTTCAGTGCAGGAGGAGGAATGCAAAAGCGCCATTGTTGCTCAGTCATTCTGGCATAGAATGCCAATAGCATGCGCTATACGATTTATCATAGTCTCCTAGCAAAAGTGGCTTGTTTTAGGGCCACATCGCTCATGGTTGTACTGCCATACCCCCCCCCCATACCAGTGCCTTTCTGGCTGATTCCGGCAAGAAACTTTTTATGGAAGTGTAGGCGAGCTTGTAGATAAAGCGCTTGTTTTATAATTACAAATTCAAATTTATGTCAAATTAAAACTAGTGACGTTCTGTTTCGAAATTAGTTATTCAATTGTTTTCGCGCCATTTGATTTTGCCTGATATCGTTATGTTCACGACTATGGTAAAGTTAAAATATCGCGTTATTTTCGAATATGAGTTCCGCCGTGGCACCAGCGCTACAGATACAGCTCGAAGATCAACGTTGTGTTAGGACCAGCCACCACAAACGAACGCACGGTGCGTTTTTAGTTCCAACGTTCCCGTTCTGGAATGTTGATTTAAAGAACGAACCCTGTGGACGGCCGGAAGCGCAAGTCGATAATGAAGAATTGAAAACAACAGTGGAAGCGGAACCATCACAAACCACGTCAGAGTTAGCAGCAGCATTCGGTGTGAGTGACAAAACAATCCTAATACATTATCGTTAAATTAGGAAAGTGAAAAAGTAAATTAGATAAAAGGCACCGCGAGAATTGAGTGAAGCCCATCAGCAAATACGTGCCGAGTGCGGCGTTACTTTACTCAACAGGCTCAATAATGAGGGGATTCTGAATCGTATCCACACTTGTGATGGAAAATGGATCCTATATGATGATCGGAAACGTTCATCATAATTGATAAACCCTGGAGAACCGGTCAAACATTGTCCCAAGCGAAAGTTAACTCAAAAGAAGATACTGGTGAGTGTTTGGTGGACCTGTGCTGATGTTGTCCACTACAGCTTCTTGAAATCAGATCAGACAATGACTGTAGATGTGTATTGTCAACAATTGCAAACGTTGATGGAAAAGCTCGCCATTCCACAACCGAGACTGGTCAATTGTTCTAGCCCACTGCTCCTTCATGACAACGCTCGACCACACATGCCCAACAGACGGTCGACAAATTAGAGGTGCTGCGACTGGAAACTTTTCGTCACCCACAGTACTCTCCGCCTTCAAAGAATTCATTGATTTTCGCTCCTAGATTTTTTCTAGGAAAGAAATCAATGCACTTCCCTTAAAATGCCAGAAGTGAGTCGATACCATTGGTATATACCTACTTCGATTGATTAAATTTATGATTTCCAAAAAAAAATCGTTTGTCTTTTTTCGACATGGAATGAGAATTTCATAGGTAAAGACCTAATACTATTGAATACGCATTTAAGAAAGCTTCTTGTATCTTCGAAAATATTACAGAAAAATACTATATGATCCACAGTGCGCCGGTAGCGCAAAGCACTAAACTGGCATAGCCAAGAGAGACTCTCTCGAGATTGGCTTCAGATGTCTGCTGGAGGCATCAAACCACTCCGCTCTATTGCCAACAAACGAGAACAGAATAGGTGGTCTAAGCTAATTAAGAAGATGCAGAGCAGTATGTGGCGTATTCTGATAATGTGACACCAGAAATTTGTACCTCGATAAAAACGTTACATAAAAGTCAGTCAAATGATCGACCGGCAATAGTGATTCGAGCGAGTGTCGAATTATCGCCAGAAAATACTGCCTACATTTTCATCGTTGCTCCCTAAAAAATCAACATAAGAATAATGGCGATACATGACATAAATATTTAATTATTATTGTTTTATCGTTGATTAAGTAAATAAACTTTCTAATTTATCAGCCTTTTATTATCAAGCGTATCAAGTATAGAAAAGCCAAATAATGCAATATTCGTTTCGCTGTTTTTCGCTGTCTCAGAAGGGTTGCAGTTTTTAACAGACTTCAATAAAAGAGGAACACTAATTCCACGAATCAATTCCACCAGATGTGCTTTGTTACTGCGTAACTCTGAAACCAACCGACTCTGGGCCGATTTTAATATTTTTTATTGCAAACGATAGAAGATTTTTCAGAATAGGCTATAGGCTTATTGCATATAACAACATATTTAGGGAGAGGATATAATGGGGAGTTAAATTTTAAAAAATCCAATTCATGACATATATCAAAGTACGATATTTTCTGCACCTCCGCCCGGACTTGCTCCTACTTAATCTACCCATTTCGCATTATTCTACTCAATACGCACCTCTGCCCGTTTTGCCTTGATCGTACAGCTAAAAATTTGATTCGAAGTGATCCGTTTGTAAAGTAGCTATCAATTCTATCGCAGTATGAAAAAGGCTAAATCTATATCCACTCTTCCCATTGATGAATAAAACAGATTGTCGAAAGCATGTTAGAAAACGGACAACGCGTCTTTGCGATATCTATGACTCAGACCGGACTTGCTCCTACTTACCCTACCAATTTCGCATCTGACTTGCTCGCATTTATTATATTCATTCAGCACCATTGCCTGACTTACCCTGATGTACAGCTAAACATGTGATTCTAAGTGGTCCGTTTGTATGGTGGCTCCCGATTCTATCGTAGTTACGAAACCCTAAATCTAATCAGCTCTTCTCACTGACGAATAAAACAAATTGTCGAAAGAATTTTCGAAAACGGACAATACGTTTTAGAGATATATATGACTCAGACCGGACTTGCTGCTACTTACCCTATCCATTTTGCATATGATTTGCTCGCATTTATCCTACACATTCCGCACCTCCGCCCGACTTGCCCTGATCGTACAACTATAAATGTGATTCAAAGGGGTCCGTTTGTATGGTAGCTCCCAGTTATATCGCAGTTACGAAACCCTAACTCTAATCAGCTCTTCCCATTGATGAATAAAACAGATTTGCCGAAAAATGTTCGAAACAGGACAACGCGTTTTTGAAATATCGATAACTCAGACAGACAGACAGACAGACAGACAGGCATACAAACATACGAAGAGAGATTTTTTTCGTTTTTCTGGTTGTAAATGTTCTAAAACGTGACAAAAATTCATTATGAGCGAAATCTATTTTGAAAACGTTTTACGCAAATGAAAGACGCTTCGGGCTAGCTTTGTATTGCAGGCAAACAATGCATGTGTACATGTCTAAAATAGTGCTTCTTAATTTCACCCGATGCAAATAATATCAGTTCAACTGGAGTCATGATATAAGCGTTGACTGTAGCGCAAATTTTGGGGTCTATATGGACGATATATTTATTGGATTGGCATAACCACACCAGCCACGTTAAAGATAAGCTATCCTCTGCATCGTATGCCTTATATAAGAACCAGTCAATTATGGACCAATAACTGCGATCTCAGTCTATTACGCCTTTATATAATCCCATTTGATTAGGCATACTGATATTCTAATTCTGCAAAAGGCCCATATTTAACATCCCGCCAACAAGCAGCTGCAGGTCACATTTTACAGAATTAGGAACATTGACTGTATGTGGCATCTTTTTGTAGAGGTTGACACTTTTATGATAACAGAAATGTCAGATGACAGATGTATTCTATTTTGTTAGCGTATCATAGACGAATGTCCACCAAGTAACCCCTGTTTACGATATATCTCGCCAGATAGTTTAAAAATCCACCACTAGGCGAAAGGAGCTTGTTATTATCGGCGACCAAACCGAAGTTACCGCGATTTTATGAGATAGCGGTGGCGTCGCAATCGTTTAAAATCGCACAAGTTATGATTATCTCTTCATGTCGCGTAGTACAGATAATATTCCGCTAGATGGAAGGTCAAAATGAGTAGTTGATGTAAAAATACAAAGTGAACCGCGTCCGGAGAAAAAACCGAACCCTGTTCTCGGCGGATTCTGGTTGATGCTCAAAAGCAGTTAACAAACGACGCTGTGAATGGCGAGTCTCAGACGGGCTTGAAGTATCATATATTGACTGTGACGTGACAGACTGTGACGTAAACATTGTAACGTTTTTATGCAACAGGTAATATAAAAAGGATGGAGTATTTTAGCAGTGTTTTTAACACAAAAAAGTTGTTTCTTTTATTTATGAAAAAGTCTTCTTCAAACCAACATAAATCGGTAGAATCAGTGACTTCTCTTCAATTGGATGGTTTGTCGAGA
>JAOPUG010000053.1:23257255-23271808 GCA_027564375.1 Micropterix facetella | reverse complement strand
ATCACATAAAAAAGCATATTTAATTAAATAATAAATAAATGAAGTATAATAAATAATAATAATATTATATGAAATATAAAATTAATGTAATTATCAAATTAGTTTTGTCAAACTTCGGCCCATGTGATTATTTTTTTTGTATGTACCAGATCTGTAAATATGAAACTGGAATTTGCCCATAAATGGCACTACTTGTCAATGTTGTTATCGCCAAGTGTCGTCGTTGACGCCGTCTTTGTTGACATGGACATATATTTTTTTTAACTCCCAAAATAAGTTTCAAACGCCAAAATAGTTTGTTATAACATTGAACATGTCGAATGTTGTGCCTGAAAATTACGATTTGCGGTCAGCATTGATTTTCTGTTACAATTTGAAGAAAACTGCTGCAGAATCGCATCGAATGCTGGTTGAAGCTTATGGTGAGCATGCTCTTGGTAAATCATTTAAAAAATTCAAAAGAAACTTAAGAAACGAAGAACGTGGGAGGTCAACGAAAAAGATTGAAGACAGTGAACTGCAAGCATTGTTGGATGAGGATGACACTCAAACAGAATTTCAACTCGCGGATCAATTAAATGTGACACGCGAAGCCATCTCCATACATTTGAAATCCATGGGCAAGATTCAGAAGATGGGAAAATGGATTCCACACGAGCTAAATGAAAGACAACAGGAAAAGCGAAAAACCACTTGCGAAATGCTGTTCTCCAGGTACAAATGAAAGTCATTTCTTCATCGAAGTGACTGGCGATGAAAAGTGGATCTATTTTGAGAATCCTAAGTGCCAAAGGTCATGGGTAACTCTAGGCGAACCTTCGACATCGACTGCAAGGCCCAATCGCTATGGACGGAAGACTATGTTCTGTTTTTGGTGGGATAAAAAGGGTGTGATCTATTATGAGCTGTTAAAACCTGTTGAAACTGTTAATACTGAACACTATTGAAAACAAATGATCGATTTGAATCAAGATTTGCGTGAAAAATTACCAGAATATCAAAAAAGGCAACACAAAGTGATATTTCTTCATGATAATGCACCATCACACACAGCAAAACTGGTCAATGAAACAATTGAGGTGTTTAGTTGGGAAATACTTTTGCATGCGGCTTACTTACCAGACTTAGCTCCGTCTGACTTTCACTTATTTGCATCGATGGGACACGCACTATCTGAGCAGCGCTTCACTTCTTATGAAAATTTATGAAAATGGCTTGATGACTGGCTTTCCTTAAAACAGCAACAGTTTTTTTGGCATGGCATCCACTTGTTGCCAGAGAAGTGGGAAAAATGTATAACTAGCAATGGAAAATACTTCGAATAAAATAGTTTTCATCATTTTTATACACTAAACGTGTATTGTGTATACAAAAATTCCGGTTTCATATTTACAGACCTGGTATATATAAATATATTAAGATGTTCAGATGTGGCTTTTTGACGCCATCTAGCGGTCGAGTCGAACGCTAATTCGTGACTAACGCACCGAGGCTAGGTGGTTCCGGCATTGGCCGATAGAGCGTACTGGCGGTCTTAAATGTATTAAATAAATAATGTTAATAAAATATTTACATTGTACAAACCCCAAAATCAACCGGGCTCTGCATATTGGCCATAACTATCGATTGGCGAAAGAAAATTGATTCGATTGGTGAAGAAAACGGAAGTAGTTTATTCGAGTTATCGTGCATAGTAACATCCACACACCCAGACACACAAGAATGCAGACACAAACCCTTTCCTGGTTTAGATGGACTCTAGGACATGCGAAATGTTAAAAAAAAGTCTTTTTGGACATTTTAATTTTATGTCCTATCACAAAAAAAAACTAGTGTCAGTCTGTCTGGATATGGAACGTTGAGAAAAGTTGCATGATTCTCTTTATAACATAATGTCACGCATGGGCGTGTGAAAGAGATAAATATATTGTTTTATAAGCTACGTTCGGATTATTAACATTGCCAGTTGACATTTTCAGTGTTTAAACCGTATAAAATATTTCTCTGCATAGACCCACATTTTAATTCTCCTGCTAGAAGGCGCTAACAGCATTCAGCTCAAATAAGTGTGAAGCGAATGACGCACCGCACGTGGCATAATATCACTCCTTTGCACAGTACGTTTTCATTTCACACAACCCTGGACCTATCGCTGCGAGCGCCACCTACAAAAAACATTGCACACACATTCCCATAGTTATTATTTATGTGTCCGTAAATTATATCAAGAATATTTAAAATAAATACAATGTTTTTTTAAAAATTGGTGCAATCTGCTGGTCCATAACAAAACTAATAAGTATTTCGAAACAAAATTTTATGAAAATAAATCATCCATGTAAACGTAATATTCAACTATACAAATAAAAATATCAATAAAAACAATAATATGAATAAATTAGAATTAAGAAATGAATACAAAACTAAATTAAAAAATACATATCGAATTAACGCTGAACGACCTAATTGTTCTCAGCTTTAGTATGTAGATGGCATTCTATTTATTATTTTTCAAGTTTATTCCAAGCTTACGTTAAAAAACCGATTTAATTTCGAGAAAGAAATATTCATTTGTTTTTAATAATTTTTATTTCTGCACACGACAGATGGTTTAAAATAATAAAAGCTCAATCTCGCCAAAGTCATTGAGAAAATACTACGACAATATAAAAGTATTGTCTAAAAATTTCATTAGTGTTTTTCCAAATTTTGCCATTTAATAACATTATTGTGAATTGCCGGGGTCTGCGTTTGCTGCTATTTATTTTTGCTATGTTTTTTGTCCAACTCCGACTTGCTCAATTTTTTCGCTTGTTTATAATATGGTCACTATAAGAACGATAAAGGTTTTGTCAAATTTATAACAGTGATTTCCAACTGCTCCAAAATGGCAAACTTAGGACGCTTGTGGGGCGATCGAGAGTTAATCTGTAAAGTATCTCTGGGTGCATGGGCTCATGGCATGCATATTTTTGGGTGCACGGGCTCATCGCTAGACTTATGGCGATCTTGTGTTATAAAAATACTACCCTCTTTTTTGGGACACTGAAATTTTTGAGATTAGATTTTTTTGGGACTTTTTTATGAGATTAAAAGTAATTTAGGGGATGATTTTATATGGTTCTGGGTGATTCATATGATAAATGAACAAAAAATCACAAAATATTACTCGTCAATATACAATAGCAATGCACTGTAATAACAAGAGAATTATGATATCGTACACGTACCATCACCGTTTAGTACAAGCATGATTGATCGCTGTCGACGGAAAACACACGGAGCCTTGCAAAAACATGTCATATTAGTAGCACAGCCCCATAGGATCTTGCGAATGATTCAATTGTTTCTCATTCGCTTCATGGACCTTATCCGAGTTTTAAAGGAGATGTATAAGTTACATAAAATATTTATTTTAGTAATCATACGGAGGAGTACCTAAACTTTGATTTTTCTTTATATTTTCAAATATTGTGTTTTACATTCCGAAATTAATGATAATAATAAAAAAATCTTTATTGTACAAAATTAAAAGTTTGCCCAATGGCGGACTTTCACGCTATGACAATCTCTTAAAGCCAAACATAGTGTCATTAAGATAGTTGCTAGGTAATTCAAAGACAATGCTTTACTTAAATAATAATAATAATAAATTACTTTTACAAGTGCTAATGCTAAATAAAAATGAAACAATAGAGAAACAAAATAACAGTCACAGATAAAGGAAAAAAGATGGGAGGGGGTAGAGTTCACAACTAGTGAGAGAAGAAATGCTTTACCAGAAGTAGTTTAGAAATATAGAGCGAGTGCACAACTCTGATATTTGGAGGACGCTGGTTCCATAATCGAGCTACATAATATACAGAAAACGAGTAAGAGTAAAACAGAGTTTTGTCACTTGGCATGTAATAATGTTATTCTGAATTGATCGGAGTCGGACCTCATGACTTCCTAATACGGGGTTGCCTTATCGTTCAGAGAAGACAGTGAGGTGGGATTGTGGAGCACATCGTGCAACAACCCTAAGATGTGTGGATTTCTGCAATCTTAAATCTACAACCATTGTGTACAATTTCGCGACCCTGAAACATGATCGTATTTCCGTAGATTAAATTCCAATCTCGCACAGAAATTCTGTAACCGCTCTATCTTGTCGAGGATTGTTTTGTTCAAATCGAGATATGCAACATCCGCATAATCAAGGATAGCCAGTAAAAGTGTTTATACCAATGTCTGTTTTACATTAGCCGGGAAAAAATTTCAACAATTGCAGGCTGCGTAAGCCTGGATAAATGCGATTATTAATTTCAGTGGTTTGTGCCTGCCTTGAATACTATATGACATGAGCATGTTTAATAAGTTTTTTACAACTCTTGAATACTCTATGACATTGTGATTAATGATTATTCTACGTATCCATTTGTCATATTAGTTGTGTATGTACATATGCACAGCGATGAAATTATGGGGTACCAGGACAAAATATTAATAATTTTCATTGCAGTTTCTGTTCTTACATTTTAGCAATTATATGGAACTGTTTGGGTGAGACATTGCAATTGAAATCGTTATAAATTTCAATAACGAATCAAGGAAGGACTACTGAAGAAAGAATGATGGATATGTTATTAGTATAATGGAGATGTTATATAAGATTATGTTATTAGTAACTACATATATTAGTAGATAATGGTTATGTAAGTTTGCCATGCCATAATCAAGACTGTGAAAGATGTGTCAAACTTCCCACAGAGTATGCAAAAAAAGTGTGGAGAGAAGAAAATGGCAATTACAGTAATATATATCTACTAAAGCTGATCACTGATTCAGTGACTGAATCTGTAACGCTGTGGCGTAACGTTGTAGATGCTGTGTAAGGAGGGGCAACGGTGGGGTAGGAGTGGGGGGAGGGGGTGAGGAGAGGGTGTGGCGGTGGCGGCACATATTCTTGAAATGTTATAAATATGACATTAATTACAGGAGAACATCAATTCCACTAACGCATACGACAAACTTCTGGTGAATATGGTAAACGATCTTAGTCCCCATTATTAGAAACAGTATTGTTACAAAGGTTTCACTGAAATTTAGCTTATGATTGTGGTGGTTGAAATTATTTTAATATTTACATAAGTAGAATATATCATAAGTCAATGACTTTTAGCACTAAAAAATAAGCATTGATTAGGAGTTTAATGATTTTATAATGTGCAAATTAGTACCAAAATTCACAGTGTCCCTATTAATATGGCCACTCACATTACTCTGATGTTTACACCCACATATTTCTATGATTCTTCAAAAAAATATTTTAAGCAATTATTATATCGCCGTGATTACATTATTATTTATTATGGATGTATTAGACCAGGGCTATCCAACACGAGGCTCGCGGGCCGCATGTGGCCTCCTTTTTTGCGGCCCGCAGAGCGGGCCTCTAAATGTATAAATTACCCTCGAATACGAAATATGCACAGTTCTTACATTAACGATAAAATACAAATAAAATAACGCCACTGACGCGGAGAGAAGGTCGCAGCGAAGTTTTTTGACAGATTAGGAATGCTGCCATAAGCGAAAACCGAGTCCGCTTGAGCTTTTCAGCAGGGCAACACCGCATTATCAAACGTCAATCGTCTTTCTATTTTTGTCGTAGTTGTTAGTTAATAATTGTTCTAGTGTGGGGTACGCACCAATTCTAAAGCCTTTTTAAGTGAAATACTCGGTGTAATATGTCTTCGCAGAAAATAAAAATAACGAACGAACATCGAGGTTATAATGACCGTTGGGAATCAGACTATTTAATCGTGACAAACAACAATAATAACCTTCAGTGCATTGTTTATATGCAAGTACTATCGGTTCTTAAAGAATATAATATGAAACGACATTATACTACGTTGGACTTTTTTAAGTTGCTGCCAAAAGAACGATACCCCAACCTGCGAAACTTAGAGCTTACAATGGGCTCAATGCTGGGAAGCACGTATCTTTGTGAAAGCAGCTTTTCCAACATGAAATTTATAAAGTCAAAATATAGATGTTCCCTCTCTGATAAGTCACTCACTCAGTTGCTTCGTTTATCAATAACACATATTAAAGTTAATATTGTTGCATTAGTTAGTAAAAACCAACATCCTCAAATTTCCCACATTTTTTTTTGTAATTGAATATTTTTTGAATAAATTAAAATAATAATACAAACGCATTTTTTCTTTGTATACTATATCTATTAAAACTCACTGATAAAGTAGCATACGAAGTATTTTATAATGCAGCCCTCCAAACCGCATTTTTTTAAGCGGCCCTTGGGGCACTTGCAGTTGGACAGCCTTGAGCTAGACTATATTCATTCAGTTTAATCTAAATCGTGGTACGTTCTTCGGTCAGCTAGTGAAGTAATGTTATGGCAATTAGTAGTGTGTGTATGACTGTCTAATTTTATATAGGATATGTAATTTAAATACTTTATTAATTTATTCTGAATATGGTCTATGCTCTTGCGAGCAATATTCAAGGTGCGGACGGACAAAATCATGAAAAAGCGTTTTAATAGTATACATATTAGAAAATAATTTAGAAGTCCTTAAAATGTAACCCATCATTCTAAATATTTTTTCTGTAATAGTATCGATATGGTCAATAAACTGCAAATTATCTTTTAATAAAATACCTAGATCTTTAGTAAACGATTCTGAATGAATACATATATTAAAGATTATAGGTGTGCAATTATATTCCTTTTTCTAGTAAACCGAATCGAGTAGCATTTGTCAAGGTTAATTAGGTGTGCAAAATGAAAACTTGCTCTGAAGTTGTTCGCTTTTAAAATAATATTTGTACTTAAAATTAACTGTTTATTCAGCAATTTTGACTATTAGTAACTCTAACATTGACATTTTTATGACGTAAGTTTCGATCATGTGCTAACATACTTTCATATAAAAATGGAGTTCAACAAGCAGGATTTTCACCATTGCTTATATTCTGTTTTCAAGTAAAAAAGTGTTGCTTAAGCTACAGAATTCCACATTAGGTGTTAATTTTGTACCCTATACAAGTTTTAAAAATTGGTTTGCTAGGTTTCGCGAAGGAAATTTCAGTCTTGAAGACTTTCTACGCACTGGACGTGACCGTTAAGTACTGGACGACAGTGCACAAACCCAACAAATCTTGCCAATCAACTAGTTGTTGGCAACCGCATCAAGCAATTTCTGTTCATTTGCATGAATTGGGAGAGTACAGAAAGACGGAAGGTGGATCCCTTATAATTGTTTCATGATAAAAAAAAAGATATAAAACCGCCGTTTCTATGTTGCGCCACTTCCAAAAAAGGATGTATTGTATCAAATTATGGCATGCGATAAAGTTTGGATTTTTATGATAATCCTAAGCGAAGAAAATCATGGGCTGATCCAGGACAACCATCCACATCCACTGCAAAACAGAATACAGAATATTATTTCAATTTACAACGTACAATTGTGTAGGAATGACCAAGTATTAATCTTAAATAAGTTACTAAATTTATCTCTGTTGTTTTCAACATATTTTAAAATGTGTTATTTTAAAATACATGTTGATTTGATGCAGGTACAACCGGATGGATCTCTTGAACATATCAACATTTTTCAACGCCTTTAATTTATCAGGCAATTTATTAAAAAGTTTAAAGGCTAGTCGCATGGAATTTGGTCTTATGCGGTATGATCAGTTGGAGGGAATGGATTTAATTCCTGGCGTTGTGGGTTTTCCCCCTGTCAAGTTGTATTATTTGTTTTATGTACATGTTTTATGTATGTTTATTTTATTATAATCGCCATGTTTATTTTTCCATTTAAAAATAATGCTCGCCCTAGATCGGGTTATTAGTAGTTGGTTGACATTTGACAACCAAGTCATGAGCAGGTAAATCATTTGTTTCGCCATTAGTATGTGCTTAATGGCTATGCTAATATTAGAACAAGACAAAAACGAATTTATCTTGTGAAGTTTGTAGCACTCGAAGTTTCGGCGACGTTGTAAACGCCGTTGTCCGGGGTAAGACGATGTGCTGTCAGGCAGATGCCCACGCATACGGACAGATATTTGCATGCCAGCTAATACCACCATCTCTTCCATCTACGCTCATTGCAAACGTTTCTCGTGAATAGACCACGCAACCTATGCAGGAGATAGAAATATGGAAAAATGGATACGGAAGATGTCATGACACACGCACACGATCCAATATGGAAGAAATTCAGAAACCAAGCATATCACGAGAATTCTTACTAAACGTGAAGAGCGCGATGAATCGAATAAGTAAGATTCTGAAAAAAATCGATGTAAAAACGATCTTAAAACCCAAGTATAGCTCTGTCTTCAGATACTGCAAATGATTTCATACCACTGCATACCCCGGGCATGTTAAAATGTTATGGGTTGGTTTATGTTGGACAAACAAAGCGACTGGTGGAACACATCGAGACTGTTGGTAATGTTCAGAGAAAAAAAATCGGCGATCTGTCATATTGGATAGCAGAACGAACTACTGAATGCAGTTTCAAAATCCCACGAACAATTCTATTTCCCCGCATGATCCGGAAAGCCATTGAAATAAGAAGAACCTCGAACTACAATAGAGATGATGGTTACAAACTCTCTATTACGTGTAATCCTCTTCTTAAAATGTTCTCAACGCCCATTGCCGTGCGGAAAGACTACAACAAGTATGTAAAGAGTGCTATGTGCATGGTGAATTTTCGAAATTCGCGCACGCCGATTCCGCCGCCCTACACATTTTTAATCAGCGTAGTAGCGCAGAAGTTACCGCCTACTCCGCAGAATAACAACGAATGACGATTGACAGAACTTCAGTCTATACTGGAACTCGGCGATTGAAACATCGCCGAAATGTCGGGTGCTACGAATTTCACACGGTAAATCCGTTTTTGTCTTGTTTATAATATCAAACAACTACTGTAGTCTTCGATTTCTTACTATGACAACATGTTTGGAAATCAATAACAACAAAATATTACAATTCTAAGGCGTAAATGTATATATAGCATATATGTGTTACGTCGCAACAGAATAATGATTTATTTATGCATGTTTCTAACTTTGTGACAGGATTTAGTTATAATATGGTTTCGAGCGGTGATCCTCGTAGAGTGGACGTGTCGACGGTATGTATATTAGCATCTCGTTAATATTCCCGCCGCGCAGAAAACGAAAGCGTAGAAACGTAGCCACGTAGAGGCGCGTAGACGTAGCTGTGTAGCTGTTACAGGCGTAGCGCCGATGCGCGCAGAGGGCCCTGTCGGGCCGCGGAACTAACGAAATAATTAACGCTATCGTAATTGCTTCGACGCTGAATCGACCGTATAATAATTATGATTAGCCTAATGCAAGGAAGAGTACGATATCCGCTTTTAATAGCGGATGAAGTGGAGTTTAGGAAGACTTACAGGAAGAGAAATTACAGGTCTTTAGGCGAAGGTAAACATTTCCGCAAGTCTGTTAAACTATGGATGATACTACTTCCCTGATGGAAACATTGCTTAAGACAATACAATACATGCCATTCTACTACAGTAAGTAGGCATCCCTATACTTGAATGCATCATTGCGTCTAACAGTCTTAATAAAGTAATTATAGAAAATTAATTCGTGGTCGTTGCGAGTATATCAATTAATTTAAAATATATATGCAAGATACAAGATAATTTATTTCCTTTAATAAAATTGTTTTTGAATGTCTTTAATATAGTTATTATATGCAATTAATGGCTAGGGAGATTTACCGTGTAAGTCAAGGCTTGTACATATGCTAGTAGACTTAAATTGGTTTGTCCTTGTGCGAAAGGCTGCACTTATTGGAGCCTATTTCTATTATCATGCGAGTGGATCTCGCCGTCATGATTTCCATCGTTTATTTTGATGGAATTTTCAAATCAATTCCAGCGCAAACAAGTCGTATAATGTTGAATTCGTAGATTTTAAAAATATAGACGACGTGACACCAAAGGGCTAACACGCTAACACATATTATGGCTACGATTTCTCGCTTTTGCAATAGGACGACGCCATTTACGCAAGGAGCTGAGACCCATATCGGAATACCATATCTGATATGTGACTATATACATAATATTCTAAGACCTTTCCAATGTCTTTGACTGCGTCGACCAATTTATTTTATTGCGAAAGCTGGAACATTATAGAGCAGAAACATGGAACATTGTCTTATAGTCTTAAATGATAGGGTGCACACATCACGGAGGTCTAAAATAGTCTGAGCAACCCCAGCCGATTACGAAAGGAGTGCCTGAAAGGCTTCATCCTATTGCCGTTACTCTTTCTTGTATACATCGATGATATTCCAAAATGCATGATATCAGGCGACGATGAAATGGTATTTTACACAGACGATACAAATATATAAACCTTCAAACCATTGCGAAGAGGTGCCTTGATACAGTGGAAAGAATATCTAGCTGGATGTTTCTACGAATACAGACTATACATATTAATGTTACAGAATCAAATAAAATGAATTTCTTGTTGCGGCCATCCCAAGATATAGATGTCGACATATACATATTACGGTGATAAGTCCTAGGAAATGTTGTATGGGAGAGACAATATCGACGCTGTACATATAAATACCACTCGCATAATTCATGAAACATACACGTCTTCCGTTCCTTTAAGGTAAGGCTATGTAAAGTTTAAAATAGACTACTTTAGCAGAGTAAGCTGTTCTACAAAAGAATCCCACTATCAATCAGGGGTCTTGCAGATGATCAATTTAAAAGAAAAATCCAAGATCTAACTTCCAAGAACATTATGATAAAATAGATTTTTATAATTTGTAATAATGTATAATGACTATTTTACACTTAGGTGAGTAATTTTATTGTGAACCCTTTTGTTGATATTCTGCTCTTTATTAACTATTATTTCGATTCAATCGTATATAACGTATGTTTGATTGTCACATTTTTTTTTGGTAACATTTTATTTAGTTATCTATTTAAATCATTAAAAAATGGTTAGCATGTCAACAAAATAATTCCAATTTTATATTTAATAAGGAAATGGGAGATATATTCTTACTTATATTTATAAACACAAATTGACTTTAAGCATAGGAATTTCTACTAACTGGCTTCTTATGTAAAAAAAAAAGTAAATTAGCTATGCAAAACACTCAAAATCAAAGAAAATGTAAAAAAACGAAAAAAAAAATATTTAAGACGTGGGCTACGCGTACCACTCAAAAAAAGACCTAAAACCTACTGCTGGATGACCTACCTAGGAGACAGTCCCTCATCATGCAATCCCTCATCATCATCTTGGTGACCTCGACGGGAACAAAAGCGTTGCAGCCTATCCACGTGTAGCGAGGTCAGATTGCCGAAGATAAATGTCCGGGAATCATGCAATAAAAGATACTCAATATTCGCTAGATAGTAAAAATGAGAGCGAAATGTGTAACGGGCCGGGCGCGCGTGAGGTAGGGTTACCATCCGCTCGCTACGTCGCTGCAAATTTGGCGTACTTTTGGAAGCGTCTGGGATCGAAGGTGTTTTCATGATTGGTTAAACATTTCAACATTAAAAAGAGTAACTTCAGTCAATCATAAAAACGACATTGAATCCTGTGCTGTGAATGATTTTTTCCCCTTTGGACATTAATGATATGGGTATAATTTTAAATTTAAATATGTTTTCATGCTTCAATTCGTAAGATTATGTACGTTAAAATAACGAAAATCAGATAGCCTATTTCATATTGCATCAAAAAAGTCTATTTTAGTTGCCCCAAATGTGCCGTTTATTACATATTTTTGTTTGTCCCAAAAGGTCCATTGTGATGAAACCAAAAGATGATATATTTTTCGCTTCAAGAAATGAACACTTTCTTGAACTGTTTACGAGCAAAGCGTTGAGGTTAACTTCATTCTAGTGTCGAGAATTCTTGACACTAAAATAAACGTTAATGCTGTTACGGACTTCCGCCGCAACAGAAAAGAAAATAAAACGCAGATGAAACATTTTATTAGCAGCGTAAATGAAACTCAACAAAGGCATTTATTTAATAACGGATACACAGCAAATACAGCGAAGATCAAATTTTAACTCGGTTACAAGACTCGTACCGAAGCTAAGCAGGCATTTAAAGAATCGATCCATTGAGGCTTTTCCATTGAGACAACACCCAGACACCTGCTCATATTTATGCATCCGCGAGCATAAGAGAAAAGCACTTATACAGCGCGACGGCATGCGAACAGGACTTTACCGCAACGACAGATTTTTGGCAGGAAAGGATTTCGCGCACGCAGAAGGAATTTTGAGAGCGAGACAGAAGATGTCAATTTCATTTATATAAATAGGACATGCGAAATTGTAATGGGAGTGGCATTTACGAATCGATTCAGCAGCCTTTACCACGTATCATTGTATCTTGTACACTCTAGATATATTATTAAATTTGCCAGAATTTAATCACGGATTTTACTAAAACCAGTGAAATAGCCGCGAAAACGATTATTTCTGTATACTGTGGAAAACTACAGTGTCATTGGATATAGTGAATACTTAGAAAAAAGAGAAAAAGTAGTGTTAAATATATTTGTTGCACATGTTTTTCTTCATTTGTTAAAAGTAGTCGCTTTATTGATCGGTTTAAAGCTACTATCTCCAGTACTATCTCGAAACCAGGCTAATGTATTCATCTACCAGTAGCATGTACTCGTGGCTGAAGACTAAAAAAATCTTTTGCTGAGAGTTTAGACAAGATAACAGTCGTAACAATGCCAGTCTCGTAGCAGTAACTACTCCAGCACATATATATGCTACACATAGATGTTTCGGTATAACTAAAAAAAATAGATTGTCATCAAGTCACAGCCTGAAAACTACAAATTAGCAATGAGTGATGATGAATGATGCTGATAAATAGCTGGTCATGCTCTCATGCGTTCCTATATAATGATATCAATAATGCTGAATCTGTAGGAATATTTATTTCATATTAATAAAAAGTTTAAAGTACGGTTTTTTTTGTCCTAATTTTGAGCTTAAAACTATTCAAAAGCATTTATAAATATAAGGCAGAGATTTAAATTGTGAAACTAAACAATTTAGGCAGGAAATATTTTTGTCCGACTAAAATGCGCGATCCCGTATGAGCACCGCGAGGTTATGAAGTGTATGCAGTTCAGCCGTTGTCGTTGAGCCGAGGCGAGGGAGCGGAAGCGAGGCAGACAGTCGAAGTTCCATTATCGCGTAGGCAGTGATGATGTGCAATAACTATTTGCTGTATGGTCGATCCGATTTAATGTTTGGTTCGACAGTTCTGTCCGTTCCAATCAACCATCGATCATGCAAGTCGGATATCTATGATCGATGGATATTATTTATCCAAATTTCATTAAAATTAAAATATCTAATATATTTAAATGAAAAATAGAAAGTAGAGCACGGAAGCTTATCTCAAGCTTAATAAGATTAATTAGCCCATCAGTGATATACCCCGTATGGTGAGTGTTTAGAGATTAAAAATTATTTAACATCCCACAGCGTACCGTCTTAAGCCGCGCGACTAGATACGATAAAAATCGAAATACTGCCAAATATTGTACATTCTGAGGCATTTTATCCCGAATCCTGTTGGACTAAAAACAATTCCTCTGTGTAATAGTGAAGCCATCATATTCGCAGACGACACTGCCCGAGTGTTTAGAGAAAGAAAATGGCAGGGAGTCTTAGGAAACTGGCAAATGGCTCGCTGCAATTTACTACCACTAAATGTAAAGAAAACAAAATACATGACATTTTCCAAAACTAGTAAGGGATTGTACCAAAATGCTGAACTAGGAATAGTTTAGCATTTTGGCACATATGTAATGCCAGTCGATCATTTCTCTGTGCTTGCTCTACTCTAGATAAAGTAAGCACGAATACATACTTAGGATTGATTTTGGACAATAGACTGACCTGTTCGCATCATATTTACAATACAGCGGCTAAAATACGTAAACTAATGCATCCTTTTAAGCTATTACGAAACGTAATATCGAACCCGGGTTTAAAAGGAGTTTATTAAGCGCTTGCACATATTATTATAGCACATGGGATTTTTGGTTGCGGTGGTGTAGCACAATCGCACCTCGATCCGCTTATTAAAGCCCAGAAGTCACTGTTAAGAGTTATCAACAGAACACCGTGGAGATACCCGTCCGAACAACTATTTTGTAAGTACTTAGTCCCTGATATAGGAAAATATTTGTTAAAACGATAATACTTTATTACCATAGCCACAAAGAATTACACGAGCACACCACACATAAATTTAACACAAGATAAATACCACCTATGCACAGAGACACTTCTTATTTTTGGCACCGTCACTTGTCAACAGAATTCAAGATATACCCGGCATTAATGCACAAGGCAAAAGTATACATAAAAAAACAGAGGTCTTGTGGGATACCCGATAGGAGCGAAGCTCTTCACTAATCACTCCAACTTAAACAACCCCCCTCACCCCCCTAATCCC
>JAOPUG010000053.1:23192708-23205611 GCA_027564375.1 Micropterix facetella | reverse complement strand
ACAACTCAAAATTCACAATTTACAACTAACATAGTCGAGTTTACCTTGCTGTGGGCTACAGCCTAGTTAGGCGGACCTCGTATATGATCTTTTTAATCTTTATATGTCCACAATAAATTTATTCTGCTTGTTATTTTTATATTTTTATTCTTTTTTATGAGTGAAAATAGACCAATTCGATTTAAGGTCAAGCATCATCAATTCAAGCAACAGGTAATCACCTAGAGAGACTAAAATCTGTTTACATGAGAGGATTCAATATGAGATCGAAATCCGCGATTGTCTCCGTCCAACTCGATTAATTTACCGCCATATGCTAGTAACTCGAATATGAGAGTGAATGGTGAATGGATCGGGGCGGCTTTGTGAGGATCTTGTCGGCAAGGCTGCATTGTCTCGGTGCGAGCGCGGGCGTTCCATGTTCAGAGTGCATGTATGCGTTACTAGGGCGGTGAAAGGATTATAAGAAAACACGATTATACTGCTGACGCGGATTACTACTGTGGTAGAAATTCCTTGGTATTTTTAAAATAACCATTTTCCCCCGACAGTTTTTTTCATTCGTGTGTCCTCGATATAAGCCGCAATGCATATTACTAACTCACACTTCAGATAATAATTTAATTAGGAGCACTCGCCAAGTAGGTTATAAAAGGGGCCGGTGATAACGCACTCGTTCAAGACTCAAGCACCTGCGGCACTCGAGATAATACGCATTTAATTTGTTTAATGTTATGTTTCACGCGCAATTGGATTAAAACAACCGCGCACGCTTCGCTCACCCCCGCCGTATCATTATCTCCGAGATAATTACCGGGCAGCACGATAAAAAGCGCGCCCGGATTAAAATACGCACTCGAGCCCCTGAAAAAACATTTTAATGTGTGTACTTGAAGTCGCATCGAGTGTGTGCGTCTGTAGAGGGAGCCGTAGGTATGGCTATGCCCGGATACTTTAAATCTGTTTAAGCGCGTACCACGTTTAAAAAAAATCTCGATAGCTGGGATTGGATAGCGGTCCGGATTGTTTATGATATTGAGTTAAATATGATTTTCACTAATGAACGATTTTAGCAAGCAGAGGCAGTAGTACCTATCGAAAGTCAAGGTAGAGCACGACGCAGCAACTATAGCTCGTTTGCATTTACTCACTTAGGCGAGAACATACCTTTGTACTCGGCAAGCGATTGAATGATTGATGTCGCCATGGCAACCGGTTTCACCCCCTCTCCTTCGAGCTGTCATGTTCACCCCCTCCTTATACGCCTCCCACCACTATTTCGCAGGTCTCTCTCTTTAGATGGGGACGTGTGGGACATGCTTTGCATTTTGCATTGGCAACCAAGGAAAGTGCACGCTGGATAACTTATTTCTCTGCCGCTAACTTGGTTGACTTTTCGATTTAAGTTTACAATATACTGTTGAATCGGGTTGCGCCGAATGGTGGTCGATGGAATTGATAGTCGCCAGGTAGAGAACAAAGCTATTTAAAACAACCTACAGTGTAAATGAGCTTAATGGTTATTTAACACTCCTAGATCAAAGCGACGTTACCCTAAGAAGAAGAAGATACATATTGAGTTTTGTCACCTGGGTTAACTCATAGTTTTTCGGATATGAATTTGTGATGGTCATACTATAAAGGATATCGTTTAAAAGTAAAATCAATTCTATGAATTTAATACAGTAACGAAACAACATCACTACGTGATACCGCGGATGTGGAATTTCAAGTACATAGTATGTTTGATAAAACGAAAGAAGTAGTTTCTAATATTGATCCTCTACACTTATACAGCTACACGTATCCATTATTTTTCATCATTTTTTCACACATTTCAACCGGTATTTCATCAATTTCGCCACGAATGTTTTGTTTAAATTGCTCAAGTAGTTTTGGTTTGTTGGTAATAACTTAGCTCTTCAGATATCCAGACAAAAATAAATTTCGCGTATTTTTTTAACTGTCACAATAACTGATGTATGATATTGATAAAATGTTTTTACGATTAAAACACGGTGGTTTATCGAATATTTTTCCGTAATAAATTTTCCACGTCTTATACTCGTACTACACGACTGTCAAATATGAAATGTCAAAATTCTTGTTTACCAAAATGGCGACCAAACAATTAGTAAACCTTCCCGGCCAACACCCGGTATAAATCAGAAGAGGAATCTGGCATTAAAATATTTTTTTTTCTATTACAGTTACAGTTATTCTTCACAATAAAAAGCAGGACAAACTTTTTCATCGCTTATTCTCGAAGCTCTATTTCCTTACAAATCGTAGTTGGAATAGAAGGACATCTTTAGTATTTCCTCCGTTCCGGCAAATCCTGCGCGAGGACAAATGCACACGCTATGATATCACAAAGGAATTTTCATCGCGGGCGGGCACGGTGATTCCTCGCCCGTTCTCTCGTGAAAAACGTGTACGTCTTTGGCGAGCAAACGACGCAGGGAGAGACGACGGGCGATTCAGGAAGTGAGATAATGAAAAACGAACGAAGAGTCGCCGGTACGTGCGGTGCCGCGGCTTTATGAGCTCCTCCTAAGTGAGAGGACGGCGCGCTTCGCGCGGACTTGCACATTTAGACTACGCACTAATATCATATTATAGGCGAGGGAGGTGCCTTCATAATAGCAAAGGACGCGAAGTTACGTAATCAACACAGTGGAAGAATTGGCAGTTAGGAAATCGCACGTGCAATTTGGCTAATGTCATTGGTTTCATCGACAGGGACAGGAGAATTAAACACATCGACCCGCTTGCGTATGCCGCGTCGCCCCTTACGACTAAACTAGAGTCCGATGAAGTCACCAAGGCTTGCTTCCCCGTCAGTCAGAAACCGGTCACGATCAAAATCTTCTGACACTAAAATCGCATTCCTAGTTGAAACTCGGTAGCACTGGGATTTCAACGTCCAGTGTTTAATCAACCGATGTTCAAAGGCTCAATTATGGCCAAATAAATCATTTTTGATACGACGAGTCGACTAGTCGGGTTTATTCGATCATATTAGTATATCTCTGAGTTAGAATTGCCATCATAACTTATGGCGGAGGCGTTGCTCGCAGCGTTCCGATGTTCGTAGGGACAAATTGAATTAGAGGTACTTGTGAAAGAAAATATTCACAATTAGTTATATGGAAATAGTTTTGCACCATCCAGATGCTGATTGAAGCTGCTTTGAATGCAAGCCCTCAAAGAAAAAATAAGTATCGTTTTGGGAATCAATGCCCTTGTCTAGCAGTTTTGAGACAAAGGGAATTGATATATATCCGCAGGTTTATATAGTATAGCATAAAAACATATTGCGAGCAATTTCCTATAGATTAATCGATCACATGCCATTGTACGACATGTCAATTATTCGCCGTCAGTAACCGCCATAATTCTAACAATCCAAACGGCTCGTTTTAATAGCTGCGACATGTCTATTACTGTTTGAATAGTACTCAATAGAGCGACCCTTTATTATCCCATCAAAGGCGGGGCTCCGCGGCCCAAAACGAGAAATGCTTGCGATTACGAAAGCGGCGCAAAGTCAACACTGCTAGCTCCGTTCCACACTCAAAACGGTGGGGGAAGTGGAGAGGAAGACGCCTCCCCCCTCCCCACCGCGCCTTACACGTGTTTCATTTTTCACGTTCGCACTCGGGACGATGCTAAACTCGAAATTGAGAATCGCATAAAATAATAAAAATAGTGACGTTTAATTCCGGAGCGATGCTAAACGCGAAAAAGAGGTACTGCTACGAGTATGTTGTCAATGTATGTGTCGGTTTTTTACTGAGGTAGACTTTAATGAGAAGTATTTGCGCGAGAATTAATATCTATCACGCTAACCTTTACGTTTGTAAAAAAAAGTTTAAAAAAGGTATTTGAATATGAGAACAGCCCTGCAGATCAGACAAGTATCCTCAATAAATTAGGATATAGGTCAGAAAAGGGGGAAGACTGCGTACGATGTCTTCAAAAATAATATTATCTTAACCGTAAAGTTTAAAGGCTTTTTAACCGGCTTGTCATTATATCGCCTGCATCTACTACCTTATTCCACCGCGCTAAACTTTCCAAACGTTCATCTCGATGATTTCAAAACGAGGCCCGTGGAGGTGGAAATTACTTATCATAAAACAATAATTGTGCGGGTTTTACTATCGCACTACGCCTATCTGAGTATCGGGACTAGGGCGAGAGATGATTATGCTTAACATCCCCATTAAGAGGGAGTAATTTGTTAAGGAAATCGCTCGCAATTTCGGGAAATGCGGTATTAAGAGTGTTTGTAATATTTACTGGTTTAGGGTCCACGTATTGCGAAAAAGCTGCAGGGTTTGACATAAATGTCGATACAACTCCTTCACATGAAATGTGGCAAAGGGAGAGCCTTTTATAACTGAGCGTAATTGGAAATATTATTGCTCTTACCTCCCACCGACGAGCAGGAAGTTGCCATCGCGCAGCAGAAGCCGGAAGTGGTCTGTGTGTGTTTCATTTCCGGTGAACCTGTGCACTTCGTCCGCTCCTGTTATAACAAAGAAAAATACATTTTATTAGAGGTGGAGGCGGATGGAAACCGACGAATTTCATCAGTGAATATATAAAATATAAATTCATTCGCGACAGGACGAAAGCTTGAGAGGAGCTAGTGTTAGTGGTGGATTGTGCAAGTGTTTGCAAGCGGACTTCCTTTTAGCCTATGATTAAATTTATTCCGGTTTATATAACGAAACAGAACAAGGCTTAATTAAAGAAAAATTAAACGACACGCTGCTTAAGATCGCTGGCATATCCCATTTCTGTTTATGTCAATTAAGTTAATTAAAAATAGACATTTCAGCATTTGCCAAAACGAACGAGAACAAGGAAGAATAAGAAAAGCGAGTCGAGTATCCGTTTGTTTTTTTTAAATTTTAAATAAAAGCCGCAGATCGGATGTAGGTCGCAGCTGACGTCATCCATTTTTTGTCGAGTTTCGTGAATTTCCTGGTCACGGTACCATTTCAGAAAGACAGAGTGTAGGTCGGCGTGAGTGGATGTAGGAGGAGTCGGTCCCCGCCGGTCTGAGACGCCATTAGAAGGAAATTTCGTGCACGAAATTTCCCCTCAATCCTCTGCGGGTTGATTTGACACGCAAAATGGCCGGTCCGGGTCGAAATAATCGCCGAATTACACGGACCCTGAGTTTCTTTAAGGACACTGACCGACAACTAATTGCTAAGATATAATCACCCGTAAGCCCTATCTAGTTGCGTGGTTATACAACACGGGCGGGATGATTTCTGAATGCCGTTCTAGAAGGATGGTTATGCTAATAGGTCGAAATGATATGTAGTAGCGGCAGGTGGACTTATAGTCAGTTGGTAACGGAAAATATCAGATATACATTTATATTTGCCGTTCTAGTAGAATGCTTACATTTCACCTACTAAAGAATGTCTTGGTGGTTTTTAAATAAATATCGTAAAGAGTGGTCTCTTCCCATTCTATTGCATAAATGCGATGTACGACATTTTACACTCAGAATATTGAAACCAATACCGAATTTGCTTTACAAATACCAAAATCTGGCATTTTTTTCTTTTGGTTTGGCATTAGACACTGAGGGCGTCTATTGATCTTATGATTCCGGTGTTATTATATTAATTGCGATTAGATACTTTGTGCATTATTCAACAATAAAACCAATTACACATACAAATATCTTGTCTCTTACATCTAAACATATTAAACCTCTAGGATGCTCGTGACGATATTTAACAGTGATCTTAGTTACTAATCATAATTTTGGAGGAGCTTTTGTTTGCGGTTATCTGAAGGCCAGACCTAACTTAAGACCTGGACTGAGCGACCATGTGAGGTATGAGAGCAACGGTGTAATCCGTCACCACAAGTCAAAGTACAATTTCATATTCAATCAAGCATCAGAAGCTCTGCGGTATAGGGGCCGCTATATAATTAATTATAGTAATTTATTTGTTTATTTACATATTACTAATCAACATTACAGAAAAACCAATGCATTGAAAAGTAAAATTAATAGAGATATAAACTAATAACTAATCAAATAAAATGTTGCATAAAGATACTAGCTATCATTTATGAATAAATAATAAATTACCTTTAATTTAAACAAATGAGAGTTAGCGGTAAAAATATCGATATTATCAGGATGGGCGCTTGCGTATGGAGCAACAATGTAATATTAACAGGTCGAGGGAAGGCGTGGATCTCGGCTCTACCTATTCAAGTTTCCTCCTATAAAACAGGTAACTCGAGGATATACAGAGAAAACCGGGACCAAAGCAAGACATATGAGAGTTGCATACACACCTTGGCCAGCTTCCGCCGAGCACTCTTATGTCATCCAAGGCACGGCGGCGGCGGCGGCGTTGTCATTGATTTCTCGGCGCTTTTGCACGATTGGTCCTGTCCGGCTGCGCGGCCCTGTCCGTGACATCTGTCATGTTGGAGGCCGAGCGTGATTTATGAACGGCCCCAGAGTATCAGGCGACCAGGCGGGCGTAGGAGGTGTAGCCGCGGGTACTCCACTCGGGCGGGCGGAGGACGACGCGTGTGGCGGCATTATAGGTCAGATCGATTCCCTACTATTTCATGGGCGGCGGTGCGAGTAAGAGGGAGGGAGCGGCAGGGCGCCGCGTCATCTCGCTCGCACGCGGACAAGGGGAAGGATTTTGTAATGCTCATTGTATTAAAGATTATCCCAAGGCGTTCGCTTTTGCTGTATCTATCTAGGTGCAAACATGTGAAGGTTTAAAAATTGATCCTTCGAGACGGATTCTTCATCGCGTCAGTCAAACAAAGATAGAACAATCTCTCAACGAAAATTCTTGTCTTTTAATATTAGAAAGTGGATTTCTGTGTGCGCTGTGGCGGTATCGGATAACCCGTTAAGTACGCCAAAGCAAATAGATTTTCGTAAAAGCTGCGCTTCCGTGCGGCAAGTTGTCGTCACGCGATGACGTCACGACACTCCCGACTAGCGTGTAACACGAGATGCACTCTCGAGAAATTGATATTATTGGAGCATCTCTCCGAGAAGGAGTACCGTGTCTCCTTCCTATGTGAAACCGCCGAAAAATGGTCACGTTTTGTCAAGCAGCAAGTTATAAAAGTGTAATTAACAAGACGGAAGGAAGAACTCATTAAATTTACAAGTACGCTCAAGCCGCGAGGAGGGACGACCTCAGATGTCTTAATTATGTTTAATTTTTGAGATTTTCTTGAGGTGGTTTCTGGAAATGGTTTTCGGAGACGGTGGAAATTATTAAACGAAGAAACATGACGAGGTAAATAAGAGAGAAAACGCGGTGAATGAATTAAGAGGAAAATTGGTATGCTTGAAATTTGCGTCGTTAAAAAGGCGAAACAAAACTTCTATACTTATTTTAATATATTTCATAAGATAACATTAGCCATCAGTATCGATATTTTATTAAGTTAGCACAGACACAAAGTCCAGTGAAGTATTCTGGCTATTACCTATATTATATATGTACATGAAGTGTAAAGAGAAACAAGAATATTTAAATATTACAACTAAATAACTATATAATAGTAATCAAATAAATGCATAGTGAGTGCATTGTAAGTGCGTGGGCATGTAAGGGTGTGTGTGTATTTGCGTGTGAGCGTATTTATGTAGTCAGCAATGCTGAAACTTCGTCTCATTTGTAAACTACCTTGTTTTCTGTAGAAGACAATTGTTAGCTAAGGTGAGGTGATTCGTTGAAGTAGATTCGCCTTGGCGTACTAGTTAAACTTAGGAGGTCGGTTTAAATATTCCCGCATTTTCCTGCTTTGGAGGTCAGATCGTTCTTTGGGTTATTGTCATGGAATTTTGCTACGATGTATTTTTTGGAATCGCGCTTTGCTGCCTTAACTGCAAACTCTATGTCTTTAACACCCATGTCCAGCGTCTTGGAGAGATTCGCTATTATTACCATAATATTTTTAATGGGCGACTTGGGAATTCCATACTGGTTCACGTTTTACTGATTTGCAAGTCACTCATGATCTTCGATCTCCTTATGTTGAGCCAATACGGCTGCACGTAGTTTGGGTATTTATTTTTCTATGGCGTCATTCTATTTAATTTTCTGGCTGCAGATTTTATTATTAAACCTGTCTACTTTATTATTGACTAGCGGAATATTACCCGGCGTTACACGTGTAGAATTTTCTAATAAAATAGAAGATTACACGCCGATACATAAAAAAATATAATCAACGTTTCAGCCTGTAAGGGGTTATACAAAGTGTTAACGAAGTATGGTCAAAAATTAATGATTTACATGAATAAGAGGAGCAAAAATGTTAGACATGTTTTTTTAATATATTTACTTTTTTGAGCAGTCCTGTGAGCTTACTCCTGCCGTATTACCATATTTAAGATTTGTTGATTGTTAGTCAGTGTGTGTTTATTCGTTTGTCTTATATACATTGCCACATAGTTTTCTCTGATTATGTGGGTGTTTAGGGGTATATTCCGTTTCTTTTTTCACAATTCGGGCATGTCGTTTGTTGCGGTTTCTTATTTGCAATCCAGTTGGCCACGATAACGGGCCGGATGGCTTTTCCCCTTATTATACGGACTAAAATCCGGACACTGTCAAGGAAACGGTCACAAATTCCCGCGTTCAAGGGGATTCCACCCCGCGATCCCCCCTCTCCCGGTCTCCCCACCGCCAAACCGCGACCCGCCCACAAAAGGCCAACGTCATATATTTTATGTCAACTTTGCTTTGCAGTATTGCCCTCGGCGTATTCTCTTTATTTGCCTCTCCGCCACGACGGCTTTTCCCTCTCGGCCTATACATACGATTATACATACCTAGACATGTACATACGTACACCCATCAGTGCTAAATCTCGACCAAAACATATTTATATAAACAATATTGTTCCTTATCGCCAGAGCCTAACGGTTCCGTGCAGCTTGGGCCAGATGGCCGCATACATGTTAACTTTGGTAAGACTAACTAACGTTTCGGCTCCCATCCGGGAGCCTCCTTGAAGAGGGCCTTAACCTGTTGAAGCCGAAGTGCGGATCTGGGGAAAACCTCGGGCGGCCCTGGGTAGTTGTGCACCGGTCGGTTTACTGGGCATGTTGTTCAATCGGCAAAAACCCGGGGGAGTCTGGAAGCGTAGCTTCCTATGACAGTGGAGGTAGAGGTTGACATGTGGTTCTCTATCCTTAGAAACGATCCGTTGGTCATCCTATTCCGAGTGGCATTTCGGGCAAAGAACGCCTCGGATCTGCAATAATTCTAGTGACGAAATGCCGCTAACAACAGGTAAATGCCGCGCAAGCGACTTCGAACCCGTGACCAGATGGGAAGATGGAGTAATCAGTCCAAATCTGGTAGTAAGGGCGCAAGGATAGCCCACTGCGTTGAAATTCCCAGTGCCTCGCGGTAAGGAATTGGAATATTGTGGGCTCATGGCGGAGTTGGGTACGTGGATTGTTATTGTCCGTAGTCCTTGCGTTCTTCTCGGAGTGATGAGATGATAAAGTTCGTTATATCACCCCAGGGTAGCGGGTTCGTCCGTAGCATTGCTATGTCTAAACTGTTGCTTATCGATTTTCATGATCCTCACAGGAAAAGCATATGAGCATTTTTACCGAATTTCATCTGGGGATTGCAGTATAAATGTTTGCTTATATCGTACTCTGAGTCGTTCGACAGCTATACATACAGAGAGTTCGGGAACTACAATCTTTTTTTCAAAGGGGTGATTCTGTGCATCAAACAGAACACAAAAACAAAAAAAAATTGGTTTGCAAGAAAAAACATTTTTATTCCAACTTAACCCATTCAGCGGAAAAGAGTCACCGGTGACCCACTTAGCTTTTAATTATTTTCCTAAGTAATCTGCTTCAGTAAAACCCAAGGTATTCTATAAGGCAGTAGATTTCTTATAATATTTTCATAGAAATATAAAGGTTTGCAAAAACTTTTAATTTGACTCTAAATGTTAAATTTCCGAAATTTTAAAAGAAATTTCAGAGCATGTTAATTTTACCTCCAGGAGCGCATTTATATAGGTATATGTTATTAAAAGGGATACTTATCATAAAATTTCAGTTATACAAAAGTATTAAAAGAATATAATAAAAATGTCGTCCCCATATAAGACAGTTGTTTTATTACCTAATGCATTTTATACCTATACAAAATAAGTTTCCTAAAAAAGAGAGTAGAATATTATATTGGTTTTATTTTCTAAATGAAAGGTTCAAATTTGTTTGTTTTCTGAAAATTGACAATTTTGTGTTAAAATAACCTATAAAAACTCCAAAACGTAGAATAATCCGTGTATTTACGAATGGAGACTAAAAAAATCCTAACCTCTATTTTTTTTTACAAAAAGTCGGAGCATTAATGCCCACAGTGTTGCTAATACATTATACATAGTTCATTGCGCTAATAGACCGTGCTATAATTCATCTCTTATCCAACTACAGATATTGGGATGCCAAACAAATATAATTTGGCAGGCTGTAACTAATCCGTAGTGGCAACCCGTGCGGCGTGGAACTGTCGTATAAAGGCAGACAATTTTACACACGGCTGAAAGTCACACTTCATTGCATTCGATTTGCAACCGACCGAACGAATTAACGACAGTAACCAACAGCGATTCATATAAAAACTCACATAATCCACGCTAAAATGTTACGTAAAATTGGTGTTTTGTGTCTCCCTGATAATCTGGCCAACAGAACGGTTATGTTGGTGAGAATCTGAGTTTGAGAATGATTGGTCGTCACCCTCGGCAGCACGTAACAGCGCATCTCAAACTATCACGCAGTTGCAAGGCTCTGTGTTTACGAATCACTGTATTTTACAATATCCTGCAAATTGAGATCGACAACGTAGAGCGCATATGTACATATAATTAAGCATCATACGTACATCTAGTAAGCATAGTGACATTTTACGAGCACGTACCTACCTATGTAACTTAGAACACGTTAAATTATGTAAATTTATTTTATTAAAAGTTTCTATCGATTAACGTCCCGTTTTCCGCCTTTACACGGTCTGTATATCTTATGGTTTTTTACCAGGTAAGCAGCCACCGTTTGGAGTTTGGTGTATGTACTCGTATGTCGCGCAGACAGTGGCGGCTTCACTGGAAGCGCGAGTAGGTGATCGCGGAATACGGCACAGATATGTTTTCACAGATATGTGGGCACATTATGACAACACAGATATGTTTTCGGTTCAATACTTTAATTACGACTGGAGCGAGCTGATGAGCCCGCTCATGCTCGCTGCGAATTATAACCATGTCCCTCCGTAACAAAATATATGACTTATTTGTTATCTGATTCTATATAATATTACGCGGAAGGCAAAACCAAGCGCGGCCAATTAGAATCTGTTTTCTGGAATTGGCAAATGAATTTCTGAATTGTGACGTAGTCCATACAGTTTATTTTTATATATTTTCCCTAAAGTGCAACAATTGACGTATCAAGATTCGTGTAATCTTGTGTAGCTATTAAAAATATAAATGAATTTATTTGTCATCATTTTGATGAATATATTTTCATGAAGATATTTTCATAAAATCCATTGACTCTTTATAATTACATTTGGATTTTAAATTAAAAATGTGATGCATAAAAATAGAATCGGACTCATTAGAGTAATTAAATTTTTAGATTTTCTTTCGCGATCGCTCCGCGATTGAATTGCACTGGGACTGCATTTGTTGCAGATACCATGACAGCATAATGTCTATATTCTTAATAAATTATCAACTCAATAAACTAATATAAAAACTCGGTGGGGAAAACCCATGGGTTTGTCAAACTTCGGCACATATGATTATGGCCTTGTTTGTATGTATAATATATTAGGATGTTGAAATGTAAAAAAAAGCAAAAAATCTGACTTTTTGACTCTATCTGGCGGCCGAGTCGAATACTAATTCATGACACCAACGCACGGAGGCTGTGTGGTTCCTGCATTGGCCGACAGAGGGTAGTGACGGTCGTCAATAAATAAAATAAATAATATTAATAAAATAATTACATAGGTCGTACATACCCCAAAATCAACTGGGCACTGTGCTTTCGCCAATCGATAAATATCGACACATTGTTCGCACGAAAAATTCAATGCGCGATACAGCCTTTCCGAGCGTATACTTAGCTATACAGAAATGTGTGCGGCTAACGGGTATGCTTTACCTCTCCCTTGTTTCGTACCGTGGCGCACGATTACTCTGTCTCGGGCGCTAGCTGGCCTATTATATCCTTATAATACTGTGTCTCAAGAATGTCTCATCATTCAGTAAAATGTCACACCGGCAACATCCAACTGGCTAAATTATACAGGGAATTATTTTTATATAGTAAGCGATAGTATCTAGTATGACGGTTGGCAGTCCCAAAGCGTCGCGATGTCCCCGCCGCCGGGCGCTTATTAATGAGGAGCTCTGCTGCCGAAGCGACTTTCCAATAAATTTAATTATTTCATCGCGACAATAAATTTAGTAAGACTTGCTGGCGCCACCGAGAGCCATGAAATGTAGCGTCGTTACGAAGACTTAATTCATACAGAGAGGAAGCTGATAGTTTTGTTGTTGGAGACTTTTACTAACCAATTGTGATAGTATGTATGTTCTGAGGAAACTAACCATAGTAAATAAATGAGTAAGTAGTCATTTTCACAGTGTCTTTTTGAAGCTATAATTTGTTTGGAATATTTAAAAGTCCTTCCGATCTCACGTGTGAAATTAGCTGGTTAAGTCTAATATATTATGAAAGTAATAATAATTTAATCGGTGTCTTATCTCAGGTTATTTGATTATTGTTTATTATATCTTGAGTATAAATGAACAGTTGCTAGGGTTTTC
>JAOPUG010000053.1:23135058-23149780 GCA_027564375.1 Micropterix facetella | reverse complement strand
TTGATAACATAGGGAGGAACTCCATCGGGCCCAATGGTTCGGACTGATTTCAGCTTGCGTACTGCAAACCGAATATCGTCTTCAGTGATACTGTGGATGTTGACGCATGAAGATTTGCATCGCCTGGCGTAACAGCTGCTTCGACGCGAACAGCCGCTACGATCTGCGCCAGCTAACGTCGCGGCGTTAGAAATTGAATTACCCAGCCCTAATACACAAATGAACGCATAATGCCGGCACGCAGTGTCTGCGACGGTTGCACTCATATTGTCCCCGTGAAAACAGTAAATATAAATTTGCCGAAACGTCGAGAAAACTATCGTCTACTTCCACACGGTTAAAATCCGTTTTCTTTCAATTAGAGAGATATGAATGCTGTACCAAACTAGTCTTAAGTAGCTACATACGTATATATGTAGCAAATGCATAAGTGACCGAAGTCAAGTGTCATGTGACTGTACTTCTCTTATCTATCTATCCTTTTTCTCCTACTATAATGAAATACTTCTCTTCTCTATCCTACAATATGTGAAATAGTCACGGGAAGTTTTTTTTTTTTGGTTGAAAACTTTATTATACATACAATAGAGTACAATATAGTGGGCATGTAGCCAGGTGGCAATATATTTAATCCATACAGCCAGGGCTTTTGTGACTAAAAGTTTATGTAGGCAAATTAATTTAACCATAGTAAAGTAATAAATAAAAAAAACATAAAATTATTATAATCATAAACCCTAATAAAGACAAACAAAGTAATTAACGATCTAAGTCAGCTTGATATCTACGGGAGGAATGAATGAGTGAAGAAAAACGGGGGGTATTCATACATTGAGTAAGTGTCTCTAACCCGTTCGTTTTCAATTGGTCTCCTGAACATGAAAATGGATGAATACTGAGGTATAGTTAGTACCTACCTAAACGATTTTCCTAGGAGCGTAATGGAAGGCCATGGGACAGAAGCGCAAAGAACAGATTCTACAAATAAGAAGGCATGTTTGAATATAGTACATAAAAGAATGTAGACATGGCCTAATGGGAAGCCACTCCATTTGCAGGCGAACGATCGATATGTGATCAAACTTATTCGGAGAATAATCAAAGCCAATACATGCGTTTCGGATCCTTTCCAGCTTATCGAGTAGCTTCTCATTCGCATTTAAGTAGACCACATTAGCGTATCGATAGAAGAAAGATTGTGCAATATGGAGTTTGACACAAAGAGGGAGGACGTTCTGTGCTCGTTTAAAAGAATGGTGACTTGCGAAGACTTTATGACTGATCTCACTAACTTACTTTGGAATGCCATCATAAGATTTAGTCAATGAGCAAGCCCAAGTTTTGTATCCCAACACTGCTGTAAGGAACAACAATGGTGTCGAAATTGATAGGAGGAGATTTATTTTTATTTATTTATTTATAGTATTACACAAATTAAGGTTACCATGTCATATTGTATGTATATGAGACGATAGCAAAAAATTGTTTGTTGTGGAGACACAGTAATGAATGAAAGTCACCTAACTAAGCCTGAGCCTGTTCTAATGCAGACTTTATTAATTATTATTCTGCTTTAATGACGTTACTAATTATTGAAGAAGAATATATTTCAAAATACAATAACTTTTTATACTTGGCAATGAATGAGCTTCTTCCAATGACGACTGCCTGGGTTTTAGTGAATTAAGAAGCATAGTATGGTAACAAGACTATGCCGCTATTTAGCTTAAATAAAAATTTTAATGTGGTTGTAGCACTGGACGCATAACTGTGAGCGAAACTATCGTAAAATGTGAAGGTTATTGGAATATTTAGATGGCAAAATATCGCAAAACATTGCAACAATCCACTTAGCTTGCGTTCATTAAAGCCCAAAATAAAATTCTCATGAACGGAGTCTAAATTAGCTAAACAAAAACTATACAATTAGTAAATAATTTAAACGCCGATGTTAAAATCCCAATCGAACTTTTTAGAAAGTAGAGACCCGACAGGGCTTTACGTTAAAAATATATAATAATTTGGCCGATGCCATCATGTGAACGAAGAGGCAGCTAACCATACGAATGACTCCGCCATCACCGACCTTCGGATGCGTCACGTAGTGCGGATCTGGGGGGATACCACGGGCGGCCCTGTACGGTTTTTCAATTGTCGGTTTACTGGCCATACCCAATCGGCGAATAATCGGGGGAGGAGGGGGGGGGGATGTCTGGAAGCGTAGCTTCCTATGACGGCGGGGGTAGACGTTAACCAAATGTCGTCTATCCCTAGAAACGATCCGTGGCCACCCCACTCCTATGTAAGATTGACAGGCAAAGAGCGCCTTGGATCCGCGATATCGAAACATCAGATAGAAGCCGCGCAAGTGACTTTGTACCCGTAGTCAGACGGCAAGATGGAGAAATCCATCCAAAATCTGTGAGTAACGGCTTGAGGATAGCCCACTGGATTGAAATTCATATTGCTTCGCGGTAAGGAGTTGGATTCTTACGGACTGTTTTGTTTGCGGAGTTGGGTACGTGGATGTTTCCGTCCACAAGTCCTTCGTCTCGAGGCGCGATAAAGTTCTTTATAATGTCCCGGGACGGCGGGTTGACCCGTAGCATGCGACACCTTTAAACTAGACAGATGCCAGCTCTTGTAGGCGTAAGGGCTGGTACCTAACGGTTCTGTGCAGCTTGAGCATGGTGACATGTTTATGTGATCTTCGGTCGGCCCAACTCACAGTTCAGTTCCTATCTGATAGCCTCCTCGAAGAGGGATTTAACCTGGAAGGACCGATGTGACCACTGTCTTCATTCTGTAAATTGTAGCCGTTGGCCGCTGGGATCAAAATGCAAATCTAGGGGAAAACCTCGGGCGGTACTAGGCGTTTGATACACTGGACAGGTTGCTGGCCACGCTGCTCAATCAGCAATTAACCAGGCAGTCTGGAAACTTAAGATTCCTATGACAGCGGAGGTAGATCTTACGTAGCCTTGTCACCTACTGATCTCTTTTATCCTTAGAACCGATACATTGGCCATCCGTTCCCGAATGATATTGACGAGCAACGGACGCCTCGGGTCCGCGATAATTTTGAGTTAAGAAATACCATCTACCAAGTAGAGACAGAGCAAGCGACCTCGAATCAGTGACTAGACTGGAGGATGGGAAAATTCGTCCAAATTTGGTAGTCAGGGTGGGACGCTGCCCGCTAGATTGCAATTTCCAGTGCCTCGCCGTAAGGCGTTGGATTCTGGCAGGTTGTTGGCGTAGCTTGACGGTTAATTGTATTTGTCAAAAAGTCTTTGCGTCTCATTCAACAGGAGAAAGGACGATCAATATCGTTAAAACTTCCGGGGGTGGCGGGTTCGCCCGGTACCTCCCAACTATCTGCAATGGCTTCGTGTTTGACTTATAAAGAGCTGCGCAACAACTAGGATGAACGGTTGAATTACAATAAAATAGTCGACCTCACAACTTCGATTACATAGCAGGTTTTCATGGTACTGTTAACATTAATGGTGAAGTAATGTGGCTAACAAACACTAATATAGCGTTGGTGTTATAATGGGCGTTATTTCAGCTGATCCGCGATATAGTAGATGCCGTTGCAGCTGTTATACATCAAAGATGCTTTAACGGCCCTTCCGCTAACGCCTTCGATCGAAACATCATAATTCCACCTTCATTAGTTTTACTCATGCGATGTAAAACTCATTGTGCAATACATGAGTTGGAATTGTTGGTTGAGTAACAGCAACCGCAACTCTAACTAGTTTATCAATTTCATCTAAAATATTGGATAAAAACGTAATTTTTACTTAGTTTATTTCTGAAAAGTCGATAGTGGCATTAAAAAACAATAATAATATACAAACTACCAAATATATCAACAAAGTTTCAAGCGCGGATAATAAATGAAAATATTGAAATTGTTTTTTATGTATGTCTCAGGCAGGACTCAGAGAGATACGAAGGTATCTATCTGAATTATGGTACAAAAGAATCACAATCACCACTATATCATTAAATGATTGATTATCAGTGTCGTTGTGATCCTTGTGTGACTTTATGGTGAGACGAGTAATTAAAAATCATTGATTTAACACCAAAAAGATACAAATGATACAGTTATATCACAAATTATAGGGCTAGTCCCAAGCGGAGCAACAATAGATCCATTGTATCACTAAAATGTTCTAAATGAGGGTGTCTTTCCGCGTTGTATATGCGTTTCTAACAAACATATATGATCAATCATGAACACCATTTTGACTTCTGAAAACGTTTTCTCGACCGATATAAAGCTACGGGATGCTACTCGTATTGGGATCTTGACGCAACACCATCCAGGATCTCATCAAGAATAGGTCACATTATCATAGATTAATGAAACTTTTCTCGCTCGCTCTGTTATGTTGCTCAGCTTGGGGGCTGGTTAGACAGAGATAGGGAGAGGGGGTGGGAGGGGATAGGGCTGCATCGGCGTCGCACTGCGTCCGTCGCGCGTCCGCGTGCCAACCCGACCGCGCCCGACGCCTCCCGAATTAGTTAATGTAGGCTTTAACGAGACACGTAATCTTTTATGTGACTTCTCGTTTTAACGTCATTGCCCCACGTATGGCCGCCGTTCAGTGCTCGCTTGCTCGCTTTACTTTCATTGCTTTTGTGTCCGACTTCGGCACTCGTTAACTCTTGTTCACTCGACACTCTGTCCTAACGGCCGCGCCGCTTTTACGTCGTGTGATTTCCGCACGCGATTTAAGGTAAATGATTTACATATTTTAAAGTTGGATTCTGTTTTCTTGGATAGAAATAGGATGCACTACTTGGTGGAGGTCGCGCACACATCAAAAAATAAACTTGGCGGAAGTAGCAGGTAGGTCCTGGAAAATAGGGTAGCTACTTTAATGAATCTCATTTAGTCGCTCATTTGCACCGAATCATGTAAATAAGGCTCTAAGGCTTGCTGTGCATATGAAGCCGGGGTCTAATGGAGCCGTGCAGCTCGGACTTAATGGCTAGCTCTGTTATCATCGGTGGGCCCGACTCACGGTTCAACCCTCATCCGGCAGGCTTCCGAAGAGGAATTAGCCTGGTGAAACCGATATGCGGCGAATCTGGGAGAACACCCCGGGCGGCCCTGGATGCACTGGTCAGTTTACCGGCCTTTGCTCAATCAACAAATAGCCGGAGGTCTGATTCTATAGAGCGAGGATAGAAGTTTACCTTAGATATTTACTTTTAATGCAAATATCTACATATACCTTTAATGCAAATATCTATTCATACCTTAGAAACGATCCGTTGACCACCAAATATCGGGCTATATAAACATCGATATATAATGCATTATATATCGATGTATATAAATCGGTACAAATTGCGCTTTTAAAGGTAAAAGCTGCGAAAGAGACCTTCAACCTGTGACCAGACGGGTGGTCGGAGAAACCTGACCACTTCTGGGAGTGAGGCGTGAGATGCTCCACTGGGTTTGAAAATTTCCAGTGCCTCGAGGTGAGGAGTTCGACTCTCACGGGCTGTTGGTGACGTTGGGTATGTGGATTGTTTTTGTCAAAAATTTCTGCATTCATTTCGGGGCGATATAACGATAAAGATCGTTAAAACGCCTTGAATTGACGGGTTCGCCCGATCGTGAATGTCAAACCCAACTATGTATCCTGCAGTCACTGACAGTTTTCGTCCTCAAGTGTCTGTGTTTCATCTCGGGGTGATATAACGAAAAAATCGTTGAAACTCTCCAGGGTGGCCGGGTTCGCCCGTAGCAGTTAACAATCTCTCAACAGTCGCTGATAGATGGGAGCGGAAGTGCGTATCTGGAGGAACAATTCGGGTGGATCTGGGCGATTTGCGGGGTAACTGGCAGAGTACTTGCACGTAAGAGCGAGCCCATAACTCCGGCGAATAGCTAGGAGAGTCTGGGAACGACCAGACCCCTTCGGGTCTCAGTCGATTGACAGTACGGCCGGTAAACCGCCCGGTGCGCCAGCCGTACACTTCCGGCCGAGGTTCCGTCGTCCCCAGATCAGCCGCACAGCGGGTTCACCGGGTTGGTCCTTCTTCGTGGTCCTTTTTCGTCATGCGGGTTGGTCCCGGATAGGACCAGATTACACACTGGCCATTAAAGTTGAAACAACACGGGACACAGTTGGATTCGCCCTGGCGCCTGGCTGTGGCTGAAGCATAGAGCTTTTTACGGATTAGTTTTCTAGAGCTATTCAAATACGATTCGATAGGTACGATCATGCGATTAATCTCTGTGTTATTTTTAACCCAAAATACTTTTCTAATAATATAATCCATGTCTGAATTGGTAAATACGTATTTTGTGCATCTGTCATAAGTTTATGGTAAATTGCATATCTATGGAAGCCGAAATTCTACCGACGGACCACTCGTTTTTTGTCGTTATTACGATGTCCGCCGAAAAGTATTCCTTTGTTTAGGTCGCAAAAGACGGCATTAAATAAGATAGTTCTACGTAAGCAGGCATACTTTTTTATGAGCCAAGTGAATATCGTAAAATTAAGAGACTACGTATCTCAGTAATCGAAAGAAATATTTTATGAATCGATGAATGAAATATTTTACGATTCTTGGAAAATTCTCGTAAAACTGCGCACTCTCCTCCGTGTCAATATATTATTATGGCATCTATCTTATCCGACCGTAAAACTCGGAATGGGGCCTTGCGTCCCGCGCGCGATGGCTTGCCTTTGCCTAACTATCGGGGATACTCAAAACTTAAACTGCTCGAGCGCGCGGAGAGCAAATCCATCGTGACGTAACAAATTAATCTTAAAATATGATTCAAGTTAGTCCGCAGCCTTGCCCCGCTTTATTTCCAGCAGTCGCTCCGCTAGTTGAAAGTTTTTAATGCATAATTTAACTTTAAACTGCATCACTTTCCGTAGAATAGCTGGGTATAGCTTCTTCTTTTCGAACTGTTAATTTTTTTGTATTACTAAAACCATACGCATTTTTCTCAGGAGATCATGTTAATGATGTCTTTAGGAAAAATGGTTACGGAAAATATCACGACGCACGCATACTATCCAATACAGACGAAACCCAGAAACTGACAACATCACGAGCATTCATACCATATGTCAAGGGCGTGAATGATCGCATAAGTAAGATGCTAAACAAATTCGATATACAAACGATCTTCAAGCCGATCCAAAATATAGCTCTATCCCTGAGGCCTTTAAAGTACGTAATACCAATGTAAACTCCCGGTGAGTATAGAATCGAATACAGTTGTGGGTTAGCTAACTTTGGACAAATGAAACGGCCCATAGCCACTCGACTGATGGGACACATCAAAGCTGTTAAAAACGCCCAACGAGAAAAATCGTCGATCTGCGAACACATATTGGATAGCGGAACTAACCACTGGGTGCAGTTTCAAAATCCCATTGGGCTATCCAAAGAACAATGTACTTTCCGCGCATGATCCGGGAAGCCATTGAAATTCAATAGAGAGGACGGTTTTAAACGCTCTACTACGTGGAATCTCTTCTTTAAATGTTCTCAATGCCCATCGCCGAGCGCAAGTACGCAACACAAGATACAGTGAGTGTTGTGCTCGCCGGATTTTCAAAATTCACGCACGCCGAACCTGCCGCATCACCAACGTTATTATCTGCGTAGTAACAGCAGCAGCTTGCCACCTACCCGAAAAAAACGGATCACGATTAACAGCGCGGTAGGTCAACGGTGGTTGCAACATCGCCGAAATGTCGGGTGCCAAAAAACTTCACGCGGTAAAATTGTTTAATTTATAATGCCAAACAACCGCGATAGTTTTCGATTTCGGATTCTATCTATGTTATAAATATGTACGCTGTATATTCGTATTATCTAAGTACTGTCGACATTATCTACATATAAACTTACTATAACTAGCAAAATATGTCAATTTTTTGATTGAATATCAATAAATCAATAAATAAATGAAGCGGATAAGAAACCTAGCGAAGAGGAATAGATAAGTGGATTACCTCTACAAGGAGACATCAAACAAATGACAAGACGAAAAATAGAGTACATTAAATATTATAGACGAAAAACGTGTCTATCTAGACACAAAGGAAATACATACTATTTACTGCCCTCACAATCCCAGATCCTCACCTTCTACTTTCCTAAATCGACTCTAAGTTGGTAGTATACTGGTCGATTGATTTAACTTACCCATCTTGTCTTGTAGGCAGCTGCTCCTCAACCTTAACATGTGCCTCCTGGTGAATTCGGTTAACCGTCTCAGGGGCATACTCCTGGCTGTGGTAGCACAAATCATGAATTATTCATTCGAGCTTACAAGTATGCACGTGGACACTGAGTGTTGACATTTGTATTTGTTATAAAATAATACAAACCCTACATTGGGCGCCAATATGTGGGTAGCTTTCGTAAAAGCCGGCGCCCATACCCGAGAGCAAATTCCACATCAGTATCACTTGCTGTGTAAGCGACGCAGACTAAGAGGCGTCGTCGTAGTCCGGGGCGAGCTCTCGGTGTTTATTCCGCCATTAAAATATAAAACATTTCGGGCATCGACCGCTGAGAAAGCGCTCTATAAAAATCACGACATAAAAGTGGCGCACCTCTCCTGAATGCTATCTTTTGCTGAGGGTCCGACACTTTTGTGCTTCCTATTTTACGGTGTAGTAAACATCGGATATTTTCATTATGGTCCTTGTATTAAAACATTATTAAGCGCTTTTAAATTTTTATTTTATTTTATTTGGAAATGCTACAGCGTTCCAGTTTGATGGAACTAACGTTTTATAAGTTAACAAAGTATAAGGGCGAGGACGGGTTTCCATATATTACATAATACAGTATTTTCGACTTTATTTGGAATTCTACAATAATTATACAAGAAATACTACACTTTACAATAATAATTGTTAAAAAAATTAAAATGATGTGCTATCATTTGCAGTGCTCCCGGTTTCTTTGATCCTGCAACGGACGGCGAATAGCGGAAATTTGGGAAGTGACGGAGCCAGGAGGCCTGATACGCCTTCGTTGTTCTAGGAGACCCGGGGCGAATTACTTTAATCGTAATCAACAGGGTGTCATACGCAGACGTCTAACGCAGCTCTCTCGTACTTTATGATTAATAAGGTGTAAAGCCGCAGACAAATATTGGAGTAATTCGCTATTATATATTGCAGATTCTGGCACGACACCCATAATTAGACGCCATCTCATATGAAGCCATCCCCCGTCTCCTCTAGAAGAACGCTCCTCGGAGATCCTCAATCCTACAGGGTTACCTGTGTAGACAGGGAGAAAATGCTCATCGAAAACTGGAATAGCACCGCACGCTCAGTCCTGTCCGGATAATCAGCGTCGTTTGTGGGTGGTAGAATGGCTCTATACAGCGAACGAGCGGGACTCACAGCAATTATTATCATAACACAATATACCTGGCACTTTTCTTGAGCAATACCTCACTTATATTTATGAGCGATCTAATTTCTCTCGTCTCAATTAATATCCTGGTTGGCAACCTCTCTGCTCCTAGCTCACTAAATAAAAGAGCTAAGTTAGGGATTAATACTGTATTTATTTTGGAAGAATTTTAAAAGGTATCAACAACACTCTGCGAGTTAAGGGTGGTTCGGACCCGATTCATTTGATTCTCATAGAGAACAACGATCAAGTAACATACGCCTCGTAGCAGGAATCCGATATTCCTCATATGGGCCCATTTAATAATACTTCCCAATTACAATTAATATTGGACTAGCATGACGAAATATATTTAATTTATTTAGTAAGTACTACTTTCATACAAGTAAAACCTTAGGTTGACGACTGTTTAGAAGCGCAGGGCGAATACGTACGCGATTTTTTGTATTTAATCCCTATCGTGTTTGATATTCGATACTACTATTAATTTATATTTTACTTATACCAAAACTGTGAATTCTAATTTAATAACGGCATTATAGCTGGCCTTGCGTTCTAAGGGTGCTTAACGTTCAGCTTCATTTTACACATAAAATTGGACTTCTTAATCATATCCCAGGTGTCATTCAAATTGGGGTTTAATGGGGTCGTGCAGCTCGGATCTTAACGGCCAACTCTGTCTATTATGGCCAGCCTGACTCACGGCTCAGCTCCCACCTGGCACACTCCTCGAAGAGGGACGAATCCGGTGAATCCGCTGTGCATGGCAGTTGATCTGGGGGAAGATCTCGGGCGACTCTGGATATCTGAGCACTGGTCGGCATGCAGGCCTTTGCTTAGCAACCTTCCTGAAGAGGGGCCCTCCACTCTCGGATATATGCGATGATTGACTGGTCTGATCCGAGTGTATCCCGGTAATGCGGCATATGCACTCAGTAAAAACTTCGGATGGATGGTTGTCCGATTCACTGGTCTATCTGCCGGCCCTTGCTCAAAAATGAATAGCCGGAGGAGTTTCGAAGCGTAATGGGACTTAAGAGCGGGGTAGTTAGATACCTGCTATTTATCCTCCGAAACGGTACGTTTGGCCACCCGATCTCGGGTGCCAAGCCAAGTAAAGGGCACCTCGCATCCGCGATAAATCTAGTGAGGAATTTCCGCTTACTGAAGTAGAAGACCGCGCAAGCGACTTCGAACCTGTTACCAGACGGTAGGTCGGAGAAATCTGACCACATCTGAGAGTAAGGCGCGATGGATGCCACATTGCGTTAAGGCGTAGGTTTCTGACGGGCTTGGGTGGAGTTTGGTACGGAGATTGTCTTAGTCCCCAAGTCTCTGTGTTTCATCTCTGTGGTGATATAACGAAAAGATCGTTGAAACAGATCGATCCGAGTGTATCCCGGTAATGCGGCATTTGCTCTTGGTGAAAACGGTCGATGCACTAGTCGATCTGCCGGCGTTTGCTCAACAACGAATAGCTGTGGGAGTTTGGAAGAGTAGTGCAACCTAACAAAGCGGAGGTAGTTAGATACCTTATGCTATTTATCCTTAGAAAAAGTGCCTAATAGGGCATATGCAGCTCGGGCTATATGACCATCTTGTACACCCGGTCGGCCCAACTCACGGCTCAGATCCCATCCGGCACCCTCCCAAAGAAGGACTAATCCGGTGAAACCCGGTTTGCGGTCGGTTTGCGGTCGGTCGGGGTAATACCTCGGGCGGCCCTGGACCTGGTCGGTTTACCGGCCTTGCTCAACTGACGAATAGTCGGAGGAGTCTAGTTTTGTAATAGTTCTTAAGGCGCGGGGCTAGGGGTCGACCTGTCGTCGTCTATCCTTAGAAATGACCCGATGGCCACCCGATCTCCGGTGAACGTCGCTGAGTAAAAGACGACACGGGTCCATGATATTTCAGAGTAACGGAATGCCGTGTTATCACGATAGGTAGAGGTTGTGCAAGTGACTTCGATCCCGAGACCAAGCGGGTGGAAAGAGAAATCCGTCTAAATTTGGGAGCGAGGGCACGAGGGTCTCCATTGGGTTTGAAAATTCCTAGTGCCTCGTGGTAAGGAGTCAGACTCTCGCCGGCTGGGACAACGCTGGATTGTGGATAATTCATGTAATTTCCATTCCAAAGAGGCGGGGAATTTCCAGAATGTAATTTCCAAATTCCTTACGCTGATCTCGGGGTGATTTAGCGATAAAGTTCGTTGAAACACCTCGGGGTGATGGGTTCGTACGAGTAATGATCTTAAATACAAAGTTATCCCTAGAAACGATACTTTGGCCACCGAAAATTCCCAGTGCCACACGTGAGGAGTTGGACTCTCACGGACTGAGGTGGAACTTGGTACATAGATTGTCTTCGTCCAAGTCCTTGCGTTCGTTTCGGGCTGACAAGACGATAATTTTCGTTGTAACGCCCCGAGGTGTCGGGTTTGCGCGTAGAATAACGACACTCGCGATCTTAATAGTTGCGGATTTAAATGAGTTTGTGCAGCTTGAGCCTGACGGCCTATTTGTATGCGATAAGGTCGGTCCAACTCAAGGTTCATCTCACATCCGGTGACCCCCTCGAAGAGGGACTTAACATAAAAAGGCTGCCGCGAACACAGCCTGCGGCTGTAACCTGCATTCGTTGACAGTTGGGATCGGAAGTGCGGATCCAGGGGAACACGTCGGGCGGATCTGGGCGGTTTTTGCATCCTTGTATCAGCTTCGTGCAGTGTAAGCCTAGCTTGCGTACTTCGGCGAATAACCAGGGGAGTTTGGAAGCGTAGCTTCTTATGACGCGTGGGTAGATATTGACCTGATGTCGCCTACCGATCCCGAATAAGACTGACGGGCAAAGGGCGCCTCGAACTCGTGACTAGACGGCAGGATGGAGAAACCCGTCCAACCTGTGGGTGGCAATTCCCAGTGCCTAGCCGTAAGGCATTGAACTCTGATGGGCTGCTGGCAGAGTTGGATACGTAGATCTTCAATGTGCACAAAGTCTTTGGTATTCATCTCAGGGTAGTAAGACGACAACATTCGTTAAAGCATCCAAGGGTAACGGGTTCGACCCTAGCATGTGACACCTCTCAACCGTCGTTCAAATTGCAGTTAAGGTAATTCAAATTGCACTCAAAGTAAAGGTTGAAAAGCATAACATCTACACGCCAGTGGAAATATGGAAACGGTTGCACATAGCGGAAACGCGCGATGGCGGAAGTGCGGCATGAAAAAGAGGCGGGGAAATTGAAAAGAGATTTACGGCCTCAATAAAGCAAAAATTATAAATCCCCCTGTATGGGTGTTCGGTGAAAATTAATTTGGACGCGGGCGCGGCGCGAAGGCCACCGTTGCGCTCGCCGCTACTAGGAGAACATGTATCGCTAACGAGTACACGTCCAAATGGCTGGGCGTAATTTGTAAAAGGGGAGGAGTGGCGGCGGCGATATCGGGAGACCCACTTTGGCGTCATGTGCTCCCGATACCCCCGATACATTGTGTGCGAAATTTTACGAATTGGCTAATTAACCTCGTCCGAGTGGGATGCGGCACGGCTATTTATTATGCAGCTGGAGTCGGATCATTCTAGCTCGTTAGGACGTGGGCCACACTGAAAGTTTCTGGAAAAGGCCACTTGCTTTGAAGATATTAAAAAAGTAATATTATTTTTGAAAATGGAATTCTTTGAATACATATTATTTTTTACGTCTGTCATTTGTTTTTTCTTTGTAGCGCCATCATAAAAATTGCGTGGTTATCTAACAATGGATTGAAGTCGTGAAAATTTTTGATGTATGATTTTTTGCAATTTTCGCTTTGGTCAATAAGTAAGTTGTCAAATACTTCAAATAGCATTTGCCCCATCTCGAAGCTTTGTGTATTTCTGGTATAATTAATTAAAACGTTGCCGTATTCATTTCGAAGACGATTCACGCGAAGGACGGTTGCCGACGGCGGTAACAGAAACTAACATTGATGCTATATGACAACTTATTCTATCAGATATAAAAATTACATGTCAGCAAATTACTACAACATTGAACATTGGCATGAGCCAAGTGCAAAATATTTTGCACGTTCACCTGAAAGTCCGGAAGCTTTGTTCGAGATGTATACCGCATGAGTTAATGGAAGATCAAAACGACATCGTGTATAGTAACAAAAATACGGCGGAGGGCAATCATTAGCAGTATATGATATCGTAACAGGAGACGAAAGCTGAGTGTACTGTTACGAACCTGAAAGAAAGAGTCAATCGGAGGAGTGAGTTTTTCCTTTGGAGGAATTGCCGAAGAAAGCCAAGAAAGGTCGAAGCACTGATAAAATGATAGTTGCTCTTTTTTTAGCAATACGAGACATTACACGATAGTTTCATTTGAAAACCAAAAACTGCAGATTGGTACGTTAATATTTGCTTGCACAGTGAAAACGTTCGTGAAAAGCGTTCTCGAAGCGCCTGCTTCGATAAGATTACAACGGCGGCATTGAAGACCTCAAACGTGGAACAGATGACACATCCCCCATACAATACGGACCTTGCACCCTGCGATGTATCTTTGTTTCCAAAAATTAAGGATAAACTTTGAGGTATACTTATTTATTTACTTATTTATATGGTGCACGACCCCAGAAGCGGCGGTGATGTGACGTTCTTAGAAACCGATGAGGAGGCCTCTAAACAAGACTGAGCCAACTGCTTTTGCCAATGGTTTCAAAGAATGAAAAAGTGTATAAGTTGTCAGAGAGAAAACAGTAAATACAATATAAACATTACAACTATTTTACTTTATCAGAATCCAGAAACTTTCAGTACGGCCTAAGTAGGTATATGGAAGAAATCAAGCAACCAAAATTCTCGTTTTTTAGATAATAAAAATATACATCGGTGGCGCTTGATACCTTTCATATGAGAATAATTTCTAGAATCGATACGCATATGAACGGGCATTAGCCCAATCATGTCGATCGATACACTTAAAGAGCTTTTTTTTATATTAATATATAATATCACTTATACACCTATGCTGAAATGCTGTCATATTCGCGTCTGAGTAATTGAAATGTACATAAGCTATGTTGGTTCAGCAGCCCGAGAAACTGTACAAACATAAATTAATTATTAATCGTTTACCTGCGTAATTACAAGTTCCATTACGCATTGCGTGGTTTTGCGATGAACATAAGAAGTAGAAGCAATAGAAATATAGCTGCTTCTATAAATTATATTTTTATTCCTGTGTGAGTAACACACTTCAATGGATACTTAGAATATATACGATTCCACCGCTGTCACT
>JAOPUG010000053.1:23117615-23133546 GCA_027564375.1 Micropterix facetella | reverse complement strand
ACTATGCACGATAACTCGAGTTAACTAATTCCTCTTCATTGAGGGAGTCATTACAGGAGTGGCACAATGGATCTCTCGTGGTTTACATGCTAAGTTCAGGTAGTTTTTTTAACTACCCTGAACATTTTCATATATTATACACACATACATAAAAATAACAATATGAGCCGAAGTTTGACAAACCCTTGGGTTTTCCCCCCTGCCCCAGTTGTTCAACTATATACATAACAGCTACCTGTTTATCGATAATAAATAAAATGAAAAATTAATTCATCTAGTAGCGTAAATATGCAGAGCTCAGATATAGAGAAGGTCACTAAGATTCCTAGATGCTTTAAGTCAGGGTTGATACCAAATTCTGTTCTGCTACACGCGAACTAAAATATGACTTTCCGTAACAATGAAGAATTAACTGGCGATCCGTCATACAAAGGTGGCCGGCTGGGCGGAGGGTGTAAGCTGCAGTAGGGTGATGCATCACGAAGCCCAGCCTCTGCCCGGGCTAATTAATGCATGGCCAGCAGGTGGACGGGCAACGGGCCGTCGTTCGCTGCGACAACTAATTTCCAAGCGCACTAGCCGCGCAGATTCCGACAAGAGTTATAGGGCCAATCAATGAACTCGCTTCGAACCGCACAATAGGCCGAAATAATTGGGTAGAGATGCGACTCTCGAATGTATCTCTCTATTTACAAATCCCAAACATATCTGCGGCCTTCATTAACCTTTCATACATCTGAGTCCAGCATATTTAACCTACTAAAAGAAAATTACCTTTAAACTCGCCAGTATTCTCGGAAATCGTTTCCGGCTGCCAGATGAAACTACAGCGCCATCAAATAGAATTACTCGCTATGCTGAAACCCGTCTAACAATGTCCACCCTACATCAACGGCACAACGAATCATTCCAGCTTGAGGTGGTTCACAAACCTTCTTGACAAGCTCGAAAGGATTGTACAGTATTTACCTTGCGACAATGATTTCTAGTTTTATTTTCTGACAAAACGTAGATACATTAAAATTGCACGATGACATTCTAAGTCAAATTCAATTTGATGGTTTTATAGTTTATTTTAATTTCATTTTTTATTATTGACTTTTACACCAGAATTTATACAAAGTTATATTATACATATCTACAATATAACTTTGTATAAATTCATGTAGATTAAGTTTATTCTTCGCGATATAATGCTAATGTTGTACACCTAAGTGGTAAACTGTTGTAGTACCTACTATACTATTTGTACGTCTATTATATTCTATAAAAGTCTATTCTATTCTAAAGTCTATTCTATTCTAATGGCCAGAACTTTCAAGGAACCCAAGGCACAGAATATATAGGAGCCATCCACTGAACTGCCTACTAGATACAAATTACCTATAAACTCATCAGCACTTTCAGATATCGTTTTTGGCTGCCAAGCAAATTGCAACGTTACCGAAAGAGACTTACTCGCTATACTAAAAACAGTCCGATAGTATCGACTCTACCAACTGATCATTATAGCTTTATGTTAGCCACTATCTCAAACGTTCAAGACGCCCAAGCCACGGAACACATTAGAGCCATTCACTGAACTACCCTACATATATGTGAGATCTACATAGTCTACTAAATAAAAATGAACTCACGGAACCTTCGTCCAAAATAATCATGATTTTCTGAGATCATTAGCAGACGTCGAAAGAAATAAGGCCGCCTACAGCGTCACTGAAAGATAGTTACTAGCTATACTAAGAAGCCGTCCAGCACTATAGACCATAACATGACGGTGTATCGGATTATTCTAGCTTGAGGTGACAGGCGTAACAAAGCGGCACTGAAAACATAGCGACAGTACAACGTTTAACTCATTACAAAGGTCGGAACTTTCAAGGAACCAAATGCACATAACATATCTAAGCCATATAACACACCTAAGAGACCGGCATATTTAGACCCCTAAGTAAAAAACCACTCACAGGACTTATGAAAATCATCCGATACTTTCCGAGGTGAGCCACCGAAAAAACTGCAGCGTCATTGAAAGAGAATTAATCGATATACTAAAAACCGCTCAATAATAGCGATATACAACGAATAATTCAAGCTTGACGTGGTCACATGCTTTTCAAACTGGAATAACGACGCAAAAATGAACATAGCAACAGCGGTAAGAAAATAATCTTCTACCAAGTTTATCTCGAGCCCAAGGTAAGAAGCCTAGATAAATGAGTCCAAATTGATCACGATTGGCGATCATAAGACTGCAAAAGCTTGCAAAGCATAGTATTGCTACGTAAACCAGTGAATGAGGCTCAATTTTACCTAGGAAAGAATATATTCGCTGTCGCGACCGGGTCACGTATTATGCCAGAGCGAGTAGATCGCGGAAGGGTCGCGCTGAGAGGATGGGAGTAGCGTGCGGGGGTGAGCGGGTTTAGCGCGCGAATACATAAATAAATAATGGAGCGCGGAGAGGACAGAGGACGGAGGAGGCCGACGAAAGGGTTGAGAGGGTTTTTTTTAATGAGCGTCCGTAGGCGCTGCGTCGCTCGGCCTGGAGGTGAGGAGCTTGCAGCGAACCGCATATGCTAGGTTGCTTCAGAACTCTTGCCGTGACACAAAATAATAATCAATCATAATAAGAAACATCTCGAATTTGGTAGTACTTAGGCCATACTGAAAGTTTCTGGATTCTCATAAAACAAAATTACTTATAATGTTTATGTTGTATTAACTGTTTGTCAAAGTGTTCTCCCTGACAATTTATACACTATTTATTTCTTTTAAAATAATTGGGAATAGCAGTTGACCCAGTCTTCTTTAGAGGTCTCCTCAATGGCTTTTCGGAATGCTATCACCACCGCGCCGCTTTTGGTGTCGTGAACCGTATTCCTCGAAGTTTATATTTATTTTTTGGAAACAAAAAAAATCTCAGGGTGCAAGGTTCGGACTGTAAAGGAGATGCGTCATCAGTTTCACGTTGGAGGTCTTCAAAAAGCCATTGTCTTCTTAGCTGAGTGGTCGGATGCATTGTTATGATGGAAGACTACTCTGTTCTCAGGACGCTTTTCGCGAACTTTTTCAAAAACGTTGGTTAAGCAAATGTTAACATAGGTACCAGTCTTCAGTGATTGATCTTTAGGTTTCAAGTGAAATTATCGTGTAATGTCCCGTTTTGCTAACAAAAAGATGCAACCATAATTTTACCAGTGCCTCGATCTTTCATGATTTTTGTCGGCAAATCCTTAAAAAAGAAGGACCCACTCCGCCGATTGACTATTTCTTTCAGATTCAAACAGTACATCCTTCTTTCATCTCCTGTTACGATATGATATATACTGCTAATTATTGCCCTCCGTCGTATTTTTTTATGATTTTTTCATACCACTCTGCAAGCTGTCGTTTTATTCCGTTAACTCATGCGGTATCCATCTCGAACAAAGCTTCCGAACTATCAGGTGGTACGGGTAAAATATTTTGCACTTGTCTCATGCAGATGTTCAATGTTGTGCGAATTTGCTGACTCGTTTTTTTTAACCTGATTGAATTAGTTGTCGTACAGCAACAATGTTAGTTTCTGTTACTGCTGTCGCCGGCCGGCCTTCGCCTGAATCGTCTTGGGGATGAATAAATCCGCGTTTGAATTAATTATACCAGAAGTACACAGAGCTACGAGACTGGGCTTCATCAACAAATCCTAATTATATAATTAATCTTTGGTCACTTTCATGTTGGAAAATTGTAAAAAATCATAGATCGAAAATTTTTTCAACTTAAATCCATCGTCGGCTAAACATGCAATTTTCAAGATGGTGCCACGAAGCAAAAACAAACGACATGCGTAAAAAATAAAATGTGTTCTATGGCCAAAGAGTATTATTTTCAAAAATATTATTTCCTTTTTTAATAACTTCAAATCAAATGGCCAGTTCAAGAAACTTTCAGTATGGCCCACGTATATACTAAAAAAGGAACAATCATAACATATTTCGATTCCTATGGAAATTTAAAACCTCCCCTGGAATTTAGGATAAAGATTTAATCCAAATGTAATCGTATATATATTGACATAAGTATTTGATTTGTCTGATCTTTGAGTGATTTAAAATTGACGAATTATTTTGATAGTACCTACATATAATCTTTTTGGAAAAATAACTTTGTTTTTATTACGAATATGAGAAATGGCGTAATACGAAATACATTAATATAAATCTTGTGTTTTATTACTGGGTGATATATATAAAAAGAAAGACATTACCAATATCGTTCATTTGTTAAACATGTCATATAAATTAAACCTGCTTGGCAATGAATCCATTTCTGGTTCTATTTCCCTCCAACTAACTTGGAACAAGACGGGAACTACGTCATAGTGTTTTTGGGTTTAGAAACCTATACTAGCATCCCAACCGTTATAGAGAATGTAGGCGAACTGGTTGGAAAGCTGTCGACGTACCAATACAAGTGAATCCTCCAATATCAATCTCTATACGATTGAGCTAAGAATTCGTGGAATGATGACAGCGTATGACAAAAAATACGCTATTAGCGTAATTTAAGAAGCAGAGCGAGGAGAAACGACCACATCTTTCAAATCACAGTAACTTTTTTTATATTCTAACATTTTCATATATTCGCTCCAGTTACCTATCATTTGTAAACGCACTTGGGGACCGATTTTCCGCTCAGTATAATTCGCGTATAATTTCACGTGAAGTCCCACCCGGCCGATGTAAATAAGACACTCGATTAGGATGGACCATTAGCCACTCCGCTCCCAACCCTACGCCCCTTCCCTCATTTTAATCGCAAATTATTAAATTTATCCTTTTGTTTAAAAAAAAAACAATGACGTTTAAAACGTTACTTTTAAGGGTCGGCACCATGTAAATTCGACAAAACATCACTTATTAGGATAACAATTGCAGAAACATTACGAATAATAGAACTTTAAATTATATACGGGTAAGTAAATAGGTTTACAGTTAATTTAATCTCCTAAATAATATGACAATTACGTGGTGAAAATTGATAAAAAAGTTGAAAAATGCTTTTACTGGTCTCACATTCTCACCCATTTAAAACATTTCTCGACCAACGTAACCTATTTACTCTCAAAGACGATGTCCAAAGACATACCAGTCGATGAACAGAACAGAATATACAGAATATTTATTTCCATTCCAATGTACAATTGTGTATGAATGACTGACTCAGTATAAATTAATTTTATATTAGTTATTTAATTTAACTCAGTTGTTTTCTAAGTATTTTAAAAGAGTCGCTGTGCGTACCTAAATATGTTGATTCTAAGCAGGTACACAAGGATGGATCTTTTGAAAATTAAAATGTTTTCAATCGTCTTCAATTTATGAGGCAATTTATTCAAAAAAAATTGCCCTACTATATAGAGCCTTGTCTCCTGGCATTTGGCCGTACGCGGTGTAATTCCTCGTGGGATATTGCCGAAATCTTATTGGAATAGGATTTGCAAAGAGGTTATTGAGCAAAAATTGCATATATGGCCAATATCTCTAGTTTTTGGAAGTATTCACGGCATGACTGCCGTGGAATTATACCCACTATCGCACGCATGGATATGATTATGATGATTAGAATAGCATATGGTTGAATTTCTAATTATACCTTTTTTAATTAAGTATACGATGTGTTGTTTATTTCCATCCTTAAACTGGATATTATGTACTTACGTATCTGGTCACGTATGTGGTCTACGATGTTTTTCAAAAGTAGCGAATTTACCTGGAACAAAGTAAACATAATATATTTGATGTAAATAAAGTGACAAACCGGACTGGGATTTGAGCACCATTGGGCATCAACTGATGTTTCCCCTGAATCTAAATTATAATTAACTGCTCCTCTTTTATTTACCTACATCCCGCGACCAGCGGTCTGTCGCAACGAGAGGTGAACAAGTTAATAATAAATATTAACCACGGGAGGTCGTGTTTCTTTTCTCTCGCCGCGCACAATCAGTGCTCTGGGCTCACTGCCTCTTGAGCCTACCTCAATTTTCTCTTCAAGAACCAAATAATCAGCCTAACGGCACGCTGGTGACCCTGACGACTCTGCAATCATCCCAACATGCAATCAAACCAACGAATCGCATGTTGCCGCGTAATGGGAGATAACTCCATTCAAGACAACCACACGGTCTTGAATGCGATCCTCCACGCATAATGTATGACTTACGAGGATTTATTGGAAAGTTCGCAGCCTATTCAGGAAAGAAATATTTTTATTTGTAACCCATTCTACCCCTGATTTTAAAACATTACTTCCACCTTGATTCTAACATAGGTGTCGACGGCAGATTCCACCTAATAATTTGTTAAAAATCTATGTCCACCTAAGGTGTTTCTTTAGATTTGGAAAGACGTGAAAGTCCTATAGAGCCAAATCAGGTGAATATGAAGGATGTCGCAGCAATTCGAAGCCGTGTTTGAGAATTTCTGCCAGTGATTGTGCTAATGTGCATTGTCGTGGTTGATCATCGTTGTTTTTGTGAGCATACCCGGTCTTTTACTTTTCATTTCTTCCCGCAAGTAGCTTAGGAGGCCACCATAATATCAAAAGTTTATTGTTAGACATTTTCCTAGGTGGTCTATCTTGATTAACCCATTTGAATCCAAAAATATGAAGGCCATCACCTTGTTGGCTGACAGAACCACCTTAGCCATTTTTGGGGGCTGATAACCGCGTCGTCTCTATTGTTTAGGCTAATGATTGATATCAGTGGTGAACCCATGTCTCATCCACAGTAACAAATGTGTCGAAAAACTCTTTAGGATCGCTTAAAATAGGCCCAACCACAAGCGACGTACCCATCACGTAGACACATTAGAAAACCTTGATTCGTCGGCAATAATATTTAGTACTCGCTCATCTGAAATGTGCAGGATCACTACTATCTCCTGAATCTTCAGTCTTCTATCTGCCATTATGATGACACATTATTTTTCAATATGTTTCTGCGTTGTGGACGTTGAAGGGCTTCCACTGCGATTTTTTCTTCATCTTCAACGATTTGCCGACCGACGCCGATGTTTAAATTGAGTTGCCCACTTTTTGACAATAGTATACGATGGACATGCTCCTACTAATTTTTCTTGCATATATCTATGGATCTGCATCGGCGTTAACCCCTTTTTGTGAAATTACTTGATGATTGCTCTTTGTTCAATTTCGTCCATTTTGCAAAGTCACACTGACATGCACAATGAAGTCTAAGTAAAAGAAAACAAATGACAGCAGATAATTGACAGTTACAGGTACACCGATATTTGAATTTAGACACAATCATATGGCAATTCACCTATGATGAAAAATGGGAACTTCACATTGAGGACATGACTGACATGACATGACACTTTCCAATGCTTTTAGCATAATGTTTCATATGGCTCACATTCGTCCGAAATTAGCCCATTGGTATAGTACATGAGAAACAAGTGTTATGTAAGGGTAATGGAGGATGACATACATCCAAAACGACCATGCTGTTTTGAGGTGACCCTCCCAACATCCTAAGATCCCGCCATAGCCAGAGCAACCGGCTTTTCAGCTCAAAGTTTGTGTAAAACTACGTGGCACTTTAGAACTCCGTGGGCGAAAAGAACAGGACAGTTTTGAGATGGGTTCCCGGTCATGCAGGGATCGGAGGCAACGAAAAAACCAACGAACTTGCAAAGGCGGGAGCAAAATGAACGCTATACGGTATTGAACCATGCTGTGGCGTACCAACAAGCCTAGCAAACCGAATGATCAAAATCTTATGTTTAGAGCGATTGTTTAAACACTGGAACAACACGCCAGGCTTGAATAATTTAAAAATGCTAATCAAAGTTTACGACCGTAAGACTGCCCACTAGGCTTTAGCGCTAAGTAGGAACAACCTACGCATACTGATGAAAGCACTCAAAGAATATTGTGGCCTGAACTAACACATGTTCAACATCAGGCTCCTGGCCACTAGAGTATGCTGACTCTGCCATACTGCAGACGAAACGAATGTGGTCCACTGAGGTGTAAAAGAAACACCCACCTGAGTAACTACTACCACCAACCTGAAGAGGTAATACAATCCAATGCCAAAAGCTTGTTGCGGTTCTTAACTGATGCGAAGCTCAGAACGGCAATATAGTAGGTGGCGATCACAATAGACCAGAGATGGTCGCAGTGATACACGGCTCAGAAAACATTTGAACAACCCCAATACAAAAGAAAAAAAATGGTAAAAGAAACAGAAACCATCGTTTTCCCAAAGTCACGGCTCAACCAGTGAGTGGATCGCAACATCCACGTGGCACCTACAAGATGAGCACGCAGTTAAATGCTGCCAGACGACATCAATGCATAATCACTAGGAAGAAAGTGAGATGGTTATAAAGAGATAAGATTAAATTGATATTTTTTAGCAGAGTGCTAAAAAACTTCACGCGGTAAATTCGTTTAATCTTATCTATTTATAATTTCTAATAACCGCGATAGCCTTCGATTTAATGTATTGATGATTTTTAATATGTTTTAATTACAACTTTTCGATATACTCTCCATCAGCTTCGATATACTCTCCATCAACTTTTCGTAACACACACTAGTTCCAATCACCTAAATCAAGATATAAAACACTCGCGCACGTCTTCTTTCGGAACTATATCCAGAGCAGACACAAAAGTACTTTGGGCATCCTTAGCGCTGTCAAAGCGAGTGCCACGGCGTCCAAGTTTGATTTTTGGGAAGAGGAAGAGTCACACGGAGCCAAATTGGAGCTGTAAGACGGATGTGATGGCGAACTGTGTAAATATTGTTTAAATCGAGTTTTCCGTGTAAAAAATATTTGCATACTAACATAAATTAGAAAATAATCCTAATTCGCTTCATCTTAAAATACCAGCAGTTCAGGTTCCCTGTAAGAATGACGGAGAAAGTAATACTAGCCGAAATTATTATTTTATGTTACCCACCATAAGCAAAAAAAGTCAAAGATCCGTATTTTAATATGCTTCCTATGATGACCGACACGAGCGATTCTTAGATTTATTAGTAAAGGTAATTTGCGGATAACTCAAATGATTTTTTTGTTTTTTTTTAACCTTATTATGAGGCTAATATGTTGTGACACCACCGCGTGGAATGCTAAAAGCCGCTGACTTTTCGGCCTCGCCTAATCACAGGCTTGTCTAGCTGGGAGGACTCTGGGGCGATATTATGAGCACTTTAGTGAAAGTTAGAGATTTTTCGCTTACTGGCAAATGCTCAGAAATATTATAAAAAAATACACAAAGAATTATCTTATTATGTAGCTTATATTTCTCTTTTCTAATATGTTCAGAATTATAATTGAATGTATCATACTTTTAAATAAATATTGACACACCCAAGTCTCATCGCCCTTGACAAGATTGAAAATATTGCAACTTTCCCGATTCTCAAATTTAGTGACTATTTTTTTGCACCACGTTACACGAGCTGGTTTTTGATCTGCAGTGAGTGAATGTGGGACGAAACGAGAGGAAAGCCGCCTGACGCGGAGATGTTGATGCAGGATTTTATTAATGGCTGGCGATGGAACCTTCAGAGTCTCTTCGATCTGTTTAGAAGTAGATTTTGGAGCTAGAGCCAGTATTATGTTCAATGCTTCGATGATTTTGGCAGCGACTGAAGTTGCTGGACGTTCACTTTCTCGTCACCTTTCAATGAAAATTTTTCAATGATTTTTTCTTCTCCCGCCGCGTTTTATCAGCGCTTTGGACTCACTGCCACTGGGGCATACACTGGATTTCTCTTCAGAAACTAACTAATCAGCCCATCGGAACACTGGCCTTTTAAGTAGGAGATCCGTGCATTCGAAATCAGGTAGCGATCGAGCTAAAGGGGTGGATCGGGAAACGGGGTAGAGAAATGTTCCCCGAATGCACACTCAAGGGAAATTAGAGCAGAGTCGGCTCGCCCGCTGAATATTCTCGAACGGCTGCGAATTGATTATCTGGCCCGTCGAATATATGCCGCTTACTGACACTTAATTACCAAGTCACTGATTGGACGCAGAACACGACGTATACGATGAAAATCGACTATATTCTAATTTAGAAGTAATAGCTGCCTATGATTTTCGCATGACATAAAAGATAATAATAATACACCTAAGACAATAGAAGACTCAACCTAAGACTCAAAACTCGGATTCCGAATTGCTACATCTGGCCTGTGGTTATGTACGGCAGCGAATCGTGGACCATAAATAAGAGACCAGACGGCGCATTCAAGCGTTTGAAATGTGGTGTTATCGTTGCTTCATATAAGCTGGACCCAGCAAGTCAGCAATAAAAAAGTATTTCATCGTGCTGGAACGATACGAAAACTGTTGCACACCGTCAAAAAATGTAAAATTGAATATCTGGAGAACGCGTTACGCTATAATAGATATCAGCTGCTTGAACTTATATTGATGGGCAAAATACAGGGTAAGCGGCGCCCAGGAAGGCGGAAGAAATCATGGCTGCGTAATATCAAGGAATGGACCGGCATCATCAATGCAGAGCAGATGGTCCGGATGGCGTAGAACATACGAAAATTTGAAGAGCTAACAGCCAACCTCCTGTAATGGAGGGGCAACTAAAGAAGAAGAAGAATAGTAAACGCTCCGCGGCTTCTTAACTTCGTAATCCAGAAATAAGAACCGCGATAAAATTCATAATGACCGTAAAAGGACAGCTTTTGGGTCCCAAAGCGGACCATTTTATTAAAACTTCGTTTGCATAGAAAATACGTATTCTATAATTGTAAAAAAAAATGAGAAAACTAATGAAGATTGGTTTAACTTTTGGAGCGCCACGCACTGCATACGCAGTTGCCTACGCACTGCCTTTTTGTGAAGAAGAAGAATTCGGGTAGAATTTGCTGTCATTCTCCAGAATATTAGGCTATACGATATCAAGGAATGGTCGTAAGCAAAATAAACGAATTTAGCGGCATCAAAGCCACATAAATTTGTAATCTTACTGATGGCGAATATGGCTCTGCACAGCTATTTACTACGTTCAGCTAAGTTATCAGATCATTATAGCTTTTGGTTCATTGTAATTCCAACATTCTTTGGATCTGTCTTACGTAGACACACATTCCATTACATTCCGATGGCTACAAGGAGAATCACATGGCATTCGGTCTACACATATTGAGTGATAACGTGTTAATTTGAAGCAATATAGCAAGCCTATAGGGATGATACTGATTGGAGACTTATGCCATCGTGACCACAGCTTTCGGGCCGATAGTTTTATATTTTTTGTGTTTGCGTTTGTTATTTCTAAAATCTCTTTTTGTGTTTATATTATAATCGTATTTCTGTGATATGAAGATGTATGTATGTGAGGCTGTGTGATTATGTGAGTGTGTGTGTGTGTACATACGCATGATAAAATATTTTTATTCTTTGTTTTTCAGATGCTCGTCTATTGCTTCCAAAAAAATGTTTTTATTGTTATGATTAATATATATTAAAATATTTAGTTTCTGTTATATTCCTGTATACCACGTAATAATGGAGAGTTGGCTACCGCCAACCGCATTGTACCTAGGATGTAGAAAGTAACTGAGTCTCTTGTGATGCGGGTTGTTGCTCTCAGGTAAATATTATTTAAGAGATATGGACTGCCTAATTCAGAATAGACAATTTTGTATATGAGTGACATACTAATACTTTTCGCAGGTTTTCTGTCGTCTCCAATCAATAATACTTAATCCACCACCAATAAGTAATACTTAGTCCACGGCGAAGGAGCGATGTCAGACGAATCGTTTTTGAATTCACTCAATTCTTACGTGACCAAATGCTGGAAGCAAATTTTAATAGACTACGCATGTAAGCGAAGTATAATATGTGAACATATTTTAGTTGTAGAATCGATATCTGTCATTGCAAAAGAGGTGACCAGTGGAGGCAAATATCGCGTTGTAGATTACTATCAGCGCTATCTAACTGGCTATTTAAAAAAATATATTTCAGCCTTTAGACATTTCGAAACTAACGAATTCGTAATATTACAATAATCAATGTGGGTGAATTGCGCATCGGAAATGAGTTGGCACGAAGGCAAATCGAGTCCGAGTAAATTGCGCCGCGCATGTCGCTAATAGACGAACCCGGTTTAATTACAATTATGCGCAAATGACCTAGTCGTTATGTTGCATGTAGATATATTTAGGTATATGCTAATGGACTATTAGGCTATAGAGGAGTGTTTTAGTATTGTACGACTTAATTAGAATACAGTTAATTTTTTCGACAAAATCGTTTTTGGTAAAAATATTAGTGATAATGATAAGGTTTTTTTAAAAAGTAACTTCTTAATAGGAAATATGTCTCCCTTTCACTTTTATGACAGCTTTGACTCATTTTGTCGTTGAATCTATTAACTTTTTACAGTTTTCCTTGATCTTGTCGTCTAGTTACCTTACCTGAATTACTGCTTCGATCTTTTTTTTTTATCGTACGGTTCATGTTTTGCAGTCTGGACTTGGATATGGTCAACACATTTTCAATCGGATTCAGGTTTGGTACATTTTCAGACCAGTTCAGTAAGGTGACTCCAATATCTTGGAAATATTTCCCCATAGTTCTCGGATACGATATAGAGCAGTCTTGTTGAAAAATTGGTCTTTCGCTTGCTTAATTCCGATTCCGCTTAATACCTACATTCCGAACCTTTTCCGATTTCGTAAACAAACGGTGTTCCATTAGCGTTGTGTACTTCCCACTGTTCATCATTCTTTCAATTGGCACAATATTGCCAGCTCCCTTGTAAGAGAAGCATTCCCAGAATATCTTTTTCACGGGATGTTAAACTATCCCAATATTGTAAACTGGCTTCAGTGTTTCGTCCCCATTCTTTCGTACGAAGTTTGATCAATGTGTTTGCAGTATGAGTATGTCTCATCAACAATACAAAAATTTTGGAAAGCATTTTCTCTCAGAGCAATAAAGCAGAAAAATATTTGGAAAGTCATGAGATTTATCTCTGACGTAACATTTGAACCCCTTCCAGACAGTAATTCCTCTTCATTGAGGGAGTATTTACAGGAGTGGCACAAGCACAGTTTCTCTTTTACCTAAAAAAGCGAGTGGCGCATAAAATCGGAATAGCCCTTTGTCAGGATTTGTAAATTTTCGATATAATTACTAATAAAAACTATTGTTCTAAATTGTTATTAAAAATATTGTTATAGTATTGGCGTCAAAAAAACGAAGAAATATATATAACTCACGCAGCACTTTAATGGCGCTGAACGCTGGATGCAAACAGCTAGTTATAGTATATAATTATGTCGGGTTGTTCGACAGCACAGCGGCATGTATCCAGCCCTAGCAGGTGAGCGGCAGACCGTCGCTCTGACGGGCATCGGGGTCAGCTAAAATTTAAGAGCGTGACGCGGTAGCGTTAATTTGGCGGCAGTAATTAGTATGGTGGGTCACGATGGACGACGCGGCCAGTGTGTTTTATTCGCAGCGGTTGTGGGAGGACGCATCGAGGAGCGCAGGAGAGGGGGCGCAGGAGGGTGTGCTAAATCGGGCCTGTTTAACGCATTATGCAGGAGGATGGTTTAATTTCGGCGGATACAGTGAAGTAAAACATGGGAACCGTCCATGACAATACTCAGAACTTCGAATAGCTGCATCCTGCTGCTGGCAGAATGGAATACAAAGTTTATATTATTAATTTTTATTTATTTGTTTATTCACTTATCACTAATCAGTATTACAGAAAATCCCATGGATTTAATAGAATATTATTAAAAAATATTGACTAATAACTATACAAAATAGAATGTTCCATTAAATAATATCAATAAAAATATAAATTAATTACTTGTAATTTAAACCGATGAGGGTTGACGGCAAAAATATCCAAATCTGATGCCATTGAATTTACAAACCAGCCGCCAACAAGTTCTCTTTCGTAAAAGAGATGCAAATTTCAGAAAATATCCAAATTTAAGAAAATATGATACTTTTGAAAAAATATCGTAATTGTCAAAACGAAGAGTATAGCAGTTGTTTGACATTAAATTAATAGATAAAACGGATTTAGCGCGTGAAGGTTGTAACACCCGACGTTTCGGTGATATTGCAACTACAGCTGTCCGAGGTGCAGGCTGTAAAGTGCTGTGAATTGATAAACAAACAATCTTCAAACCGACCCAAAACATAGTTCGACTTCTGAGACCTATAAAGGATGTGATACCACTGAAAACACCGGGTGTGTATCAGCCGTGGGTTAAATTAATCGAATCGCTGTCACACGGACAAGTATTCAAATGGACAGACATTTTCCAGAAATTACTGTTTTAGATTCCCAGTATCTCAAAACGTGAAAATCCGGTGAAAGTTCGAATTCCAAGACTATCCCTATTTACTTCGTGTAACACGAAGTATTTTTTGGGAAATTAAAAACAATGATATCCCTTTCGATATTATTACAATTACGTCCATTGCTTTAATCAATTTCTCTAATGGCGGCTACAGACTTATGCCGCGGAGCTCCGCGAACAGACGTGAACGTGAATGTGGATGGTTTTCGCGGATGTTTGCATGGTTCACGTCTGTTCCCCGAACAGAGTCGGTATTTTGTCCCGCGTTAAAAAGTTCGCGTCTCGTTCGCGTGGCGTTCACACAAACGCATCCACATTCACGGCGCAGTTCACTCCCGACGACCGTTGCGAACAGACGCATGTAAAATGGCAGCCCAGCAGTGTAAGAATTAGAACAATGATTTGGAAATGTTTTTTTTAAGGGATCGTAACTTAGAAAAAATACGGTGAGATTTAAAAAATCTGCAATATAGAGATAAAAATAGAAATACTGATGCATGAAGGCGAATTAGTAATCTAATCAATAATGAAATTGCTGAATTAAAAAAGAATAAAGATCCGTTACAATCCTGTTACCGATTGTATAGAAAAAAAGTTCGAGACGCGAATCGCTCAGGAACTGGAGCTTAAGAAATTTATAAACCCATCTGGTTTGCATATATGGATTCTTTCCTCGGTGAAAGAGTGACGAAAAACACAATGCCCCGTGAGTGCCCTTACCAGCATCAGTAGATTGTTCCTATTGCGCTAGCTAAAGCCTCATAAGCAGTCTTACGGTCGTAAGCTTTGATTAGCGCCTTAGAGTGATTCAATTCTGGCATGTTGTTCCAGTGGTTGAAGAATTGCTCCAAGCATAGTTTTTTGAGGATTAGGTTTGCCAGGCTTTTTGGTACGTCACAGCAAGGTTAAGGGCCATATAATGATCGCTATGTTCCCGCCTTGGCAAGTTCGTTGGCTTTTTCATTGCATTCGGTCCCTGCATGATCTGGAACCCATCTTAGAACTACCCTGTTCTTTTCGCCCAGACAGTTCAACAATGCCACATAGTTTTGCACCAGCTTTGAACCAATAGTATCCGAGGCTAGTGCTAAAAGAGCTGCCTGTCTATCTGAGTGGATATATATTCGGTGGTTGGCGTAGTTCTTTTAGGGGTGCATTCAATAATGGCGTATGCCTCCGCTTGGAAAATGGAGGCGTATTTCCCCAAAATTATACTTCTTTCGAAGATTAGTCGCTCTCCATATATTCCATAGCCTACAGCAAGTCCCGATTTAGAACCATCGGTAAACCATTAAAGGCTACCGGCCTCCCAGTGTAGATGGTTTTTTAGTCAGCCGTCTGTGGGCGGCAGTTCCGGTGTGAAACGTTGAGCTAGGGTCTTAGACACGCTTCCCAGAAACTGGGACTCAGTCATTGGCAAGGAGACTTTCCTGAAGGATTATAAAGATATAACTGGGGCAAGGGGAAAACCCAAGGTGTTTGTCAAACTTCGGCCCATATGATTGTTTTCTTGTATGTATATATAATATATTAAGATAAT
>JAOPUG010000053.1:23093628-23103896 GCA_027564375.1 Micropterix facetella | reverse complement strand
TAACAGTCTATTTAAATACGTTTCAGATCCCCAGTGATTCTCGTGGACTCCATATGAACACATATTAAAACTCTAATTTGTATCAAAATATTATTAAATATTAATCATACAAAAATATGTATTTGTTTACTGAGTGCTCGCTGATTTAATTACCTTACGTTGGCAGGTGTTTGCAGCTTCATTGTTTTGACCCGAGGCTGGCTGTTACAGAAAAACAGACCGTGAAAAATAAACAACGAGATGAATATGTTTTCAGTTAATTAGTTCACTGACCTCATATTGACCAACTCAAATAGAAATCGGCAGGAGAAAACCTAAGGGTTTGTCAAACTTCGGCCTGTATAATTATTTTGTTGTATGTATGTATAATATTGATTGAGACCAAGCGACAGGTATCTCATTTTACGTGTCTCGTCAGGATCATCAACAGACATTTTAAGCCTTAAAAAGCAAAACTCCATGAAATTCTGACTTGTCGCCATTTTTGTCTAAACAGCTGCACTGCGCCCATGCGACATGTACCTAATTTTTCGCGATTCATCATGGCTAATGAGTTTTCATGCTATTTCCACCATTTAATCCGTTTTAAGCCCTAAAAATGCAAAAAAACTGATTTTATGGGGACAATTTATATGACAGGTATCACAACCGTAGGGCATACGGATTCCAAAATCAATTGGATTCTGCGTATTAGCCACAACCATAGATGGGCAGAAGAAATTTTTAAGATGGACTTAGTATATTCGGAGTTTTCTTGCATAGTAACATCCGCACATTCAGACATATACATTTTTTTGGATTAGATGGACTGTAGGACATTTTAAACGTGGAGAAAAGTCTTTATTGGCTATTTACTTTCGTTACATTTTTGTGCCATTTTAAGACTTTGGCGCATTCAAAGGGTAAGGGGGAGGGGGGGCGAAGCAATATCGTGTTGTCAATAAATGCTAGCAAAAAGAGGTGAGGACTATACAAGTCTTCGATTGTCGGCAAATCGGACTTTCGTTATTTGGGAGCGGAAAGCAGTAGTTGTATTTTGTTTGTTTGTCAAATGCACCTCCACTTGGGCAATAAGAAACGCCTATTTACATCTGTTTTGTGGACTAAATAATCAGGGCTCTATTATCGGTTATAGGTCATGGTTAGGTATTTAAAAATATTATTCCGATAAATTTATGAGGTCTTCCTTGTCCAGCCGTTTTTTGCCACGATGTGACCCTCGGCTTCCCCCCGTAATTAGACATCGCAGACGGGCAGAATGGACGTTAGAGCAAAAAAAACGTTCACGCGACATACAGCATGTTCCCGCGTTTTTGCACGTTTATTGTTCTCCATAATACGTAGAGAGAGAAACGCGCTGCGCTTGTTCTCATTTGCTGGATTCGTACCACATACGGGACTGGCAATCAGTCTTTTGTCAGAATATAAATGAAAACGAGGTGGAATGCAGGTTAATTCGAAATTTCGACATGCTTCGCATTGCTGTCTCAAAGAATGGAAATTAAATATAATAATATATTTCATACACAGCACCAAAAATACACAAAGGGGTCGGCAGATACAAAAGATCATTTTGATGGAGGACGCACTCAGTAAAAAACTGATATTCAGTTCGCTCTATTAGAGTGGTTGGCAGTTGTGTAGTGGATGTTAGCTGATATGTAAAATTTGAATTATAATATTAAGGTTTGTCCAGGGGATTATTTATTTAATACAACTTGTTTAAACTCGCAACTAAAAGGTGCTAAGTAATTGTATCTGGTATCTTTGCTTAGTCCATTTCACAAGGCTGCATGGAATGTGGAAGCAAAACCTTGTGTATTCTAAATACTACTTTGGTCCGATTTGTGCAAGCACGATCCATATACTCATTCGTTATAATGAAGCATGGGTAAACTGAGAGTATTTATTGGAAGAATCCTAGTACCTGTTTGGAGATAATCTGCGATTCTATAGAATTGTAGACCAGAGAAATAATTTAGACCAGAAGAGTGTTGCCATTTACGTAGTATTTGAAAAGAAGATTCGCATTAATAATTGCAATCCAATATAACGGGCGACGTCTACTCGAGGGATTGCTAAATGATCAATTGCTAATTGCCAGGCTATGTTTGGGTCTTGATACCAGGTATGAAGATTTGGAGGGGTTGAGTTTAATCCCATGCCCCTTTAACCAATCTGATATGTTAGAGTTGTATATATTAGCAGTCATTTATTAGATTCGCTTGGAACACGTCTCACCTGGGCATTACCTATCTCCTTAGGACACAGCGCACACAATGGTTATTTATAAATATTTCTATTACCCAGAGTTGCTGTTTGTTAGCACAAGGCGGTATTTTTTTCCCTTGACAATGCCATGATTTAACAAGTTACGCACAACCAGTTATGCACAACGCTCATCCACCTGTCAGATTTCATGGTTGTTGTGGCTAAGGTCATGCACAGCTGCGTAATCCTTTGCATCTGGTGAGAAAAAATGTATTGATTTTAGTTGCTAATTCATTGCGAGCCAGGAAAGAACAACATCTGCTACTTTTAGATCAGTCTTTATTTTGTCTCCTTTGTCTCCTATCTTCCAAATGGTCTTCCATCATCTACTATGTCATAAAAAGCGCTACTTATAACGGAATTGGTCTTCAGTCAACTAGGGAAACAGTTCAAAACGTTTCTTATTGGTTTGCATTCGTCGTAATATCCGCAGATTATCAAAATTCTCTGTAAATACCAGCAATTCATCCTTTCTATTGAAAACCAGTGGTAACGTAACCTATATTTTACTCGCTAAACAAGCCTGATCCGAGCGCAAACTTACGTTTAAGATCGGACGCGTCTGAGCTATATCATAGCGTTAAGTACCATATATAAATAACGATTTTTGCTCGGCCCAGTCTCAAATTAATCACACATTTTAGGATATGTTTATAAATAAGAGTGAGAGTCATTGCCTATATAGTTGCCGTTTTGGGCTTGGTAAACTCGATGTGGCTTGAAATTCGCAATTGACATCAATTTTGATTCAAATCATCCTTTTTATTCCTCTTCTTTTATTCTTTTTATTCCATATCTGTTATTCATTTGTCGCTATCGTTCGTTGCTGCTTGGATATTTTCGTGTGGGCAATCATGAAAATTCGCAATATAATCTACAGTTAAAGCAAACGTCTACCGACAATAAATGTAACTAATTATTAAGAAACTCTCGATTAATCGAGCCTAGACCTCGATCGATCTTATATTGCCATTTTGTTATCTCGATTTTATGCGGAATCATGATGTTCCAATCGTAATTTTGTAGAATTTCAAGTAATTTTGTTGAAAGTCCACTACTCGATTACATGTATGAACATGTTCCTTAGGGGAATTAGGAAAATAGCCGTAAAATGTAACTTCAACATAATTCATGTGTCCAACTATAACCGTAAGTATACTATAATATTACATGCTGTCATGATAGAATCAAGATCCTGAGGTCATGACGTAATGAAATAAAATTACGTTTTGATTGACCATAATTTCGGAATTAATCGGCAACAAGGAAATATTGCTACATATTTACAGTGATATGGTAACTACACCATTTCACGTCATCTAAATTAATACAATTAACCACAGTCCGAGATCTATACATAATTCCTTTTGAAGCATTCTTATTTCATTGTATTACAGCGTTATATTTTTCTCAGTGTAATAAATCGCTTTTCACCATTTTTTTTGCTCTAACGTCCATTTACAGCACACCCTAGCAAAATTTCAGGAGTTGGGATTTTATACTCCTTGTCATCCACCGCATTCACCTGATCTTGCTATAGCAAATTTCCACTTTTTCGTAATGTTATTAATTGTTTCCACATAAAAAAATCAACTCCATTGAGACAGTGAAAAATACATAAAAACATGTATTTATTTATTCTTATCCACACGTGTAGAAACATAAACCAACGCCAATTATAACGGCATAACTGCATAGATAATAGGGTACAATATTTCGATTAATTTAATATATATGCTTCATACCAATTTTTGGCCAGTCCGTGGTATTACGTAAGACGGGCTTATAGTCTGATGCATGTATGTCCGTCCGAGGATCTTCCGTTGTCCGATCTTAACCAAATTTGGTATGCAGCTTCCTTGGGTAACCCTAAGCACCACCCGGTGGTTGATCTGAGTTACGAAGGTGGTGCTGCAGGTGCATCTTTGTTTACTTGGCATGGAGGAGCATCTGATCAATAGGTAGAGCAATCATAGCGTATCTGGGTATTTTTGGAATCGTGGTGACGAAAGAAAGTATTTAAGCCATTTCAGATAAGTCAGGGATTACCAATCACGGGACTGGCAAAAGTTGCCGATGTATGTATATCGCTACTTTTGCTGTTATTTTTCTATATATTTCCATTCTGTGAGCCCTCATTGTAGGGCCAGCGAAGTATCAGGCCCTCATAAAGTAGTAGAGTATATTTATTATAAAATAATAAAAATTCTGTAGCCTATAGCGGACTCCATTCCAACTGCTCGACTGATATTACTGAATGCTTTGTATTGCACAGTCAACTCACCGCCGCATTGTGTGTGTTCCCCTGATACTCTATTTCTCCCTCAGTAACACATCAATTAATTGTATTATTTTACTATTACAATAAAAAACAAACCGTAGGACGTACATGGATGAAATTGAACTGGGCTCTGAGCATTAGCCGTAACTATCGATTGCCAAAAGATTTTTCTAGATCTGATGCAGTTTACTCGAGTTATCATACATAGTAACATTTTTCGTCCACTATGGTGGCCGAAGTAACTCTTTATTTCTACTTTTAAAAATATATACAAAAAGGCGAGTTTCTTGCCTCATGGCAATATCTTACAACTGACCTATGATATAGGTAAAATATATACAAAACATTACTGGTTACTCATTGAAAAGGCACTAGCCTTAGTGGGGAACTGTGCTATATAGTTCTTATTTTTTTATAAAGAAATTTTAAATTTAAAAATAAACAACAACATTTCTGTTAGCAACGCTGGTTTATTTCTGTACTAACCTGCGGCTTATGGTTATTATACAAAAAATTGTTTGTTGTTGCGTCGGTTTTCCACATCTGCGGGTCCGGAACGTCAAGCAGACCGCAGCGGCCGCTCGTCAAATTTCACGCTGGCCTACCCTCGCTCGATGCGGCGATGCACGAAATACGCCTACGCGACAGCAGTATGCATGCGTAGCGAAACCGCTTTATTTACCTCATTGCCAACTTTATAATAGAACACTTTAAACTCACTTTTTTTCTGACGGAGGAGCATGAAAGTTTGCTTATGAAATATTCACCCGCATCGCCGTCTCCTAGCCTTTTTCCGTGGGAGATCATCAGAGTTACACATAAGACAGCTATGTCCTTCACTATGAGATGCACGGAAAATAGCAACGCACTATGTAGGTTAAGATATTCAAACTAGTAGACAACAATAGGATTTAAGTTATGGGGTAGGTCCAGCAAAGCGTATTATATTATTTCTGTAAGATTTTTTAAGTAAGGTTCATGGGTTAATTTTTGAATGGATTGGTATATGCTATAAAAATACGAGACGACGTGTTCAATGTCTATCGCTCCTAATTGAAGATTCAAGCTCGTATAAGAAATTTTCTTTATCGATTCAAAAATCAAGCCCCAGGATGGAGTCTCGAATGACATGATGGACGCTAAAGACAAACATGTCAGTGGATCAACTACCCGAAACTGACCCTATGTAAATGATTCACCCGTACGGCAATAACAATTATAGACGTTGCAATTAAACACACATCGGCTACGAATACTTCAGATTTTAATGTTATTTACCAACAAACGGATGTATTTACAGCATTTCCCTTTCTGGGTATATCCCATAAAAACACGTCGAGGGGTTGTCATTACATATCGTCTCTCTATTAGCTCTTATCAAATATATCTACAAATGGCGCATCTTTCTTCGTCTTTTTCATTTAACAAACCATACATAGCTAAGTTTGCTTGTTCGACTTACATAGATTACTAATTAGTTCAATTTAGTAACTAACAGTGTCTCACGTTGTCTTTCTCGTTACTCATTCTTTATTCATAATAATTTATTTGACATTTACAAGCTAATTCTTATTAATTATGACAATATTTACTTTATCATTCATTACCGTTTACTTTATCAACCATTACCTTATCAATATTACGAGATTAATTACTCAACATTCTGTACAATAGTGTTGATTTTCCATAGGTTTGAAATTGTAAGTATGTAATAAATATCTCCAATATATCAAACAGACCGATGGACGAACGCCGGTTGTATTAATTTTTATTGCCGTTCATATAACGCCGATCGTAACGCCGTTTGTTAGTGTTTCATTGTGAGTCCTTCATTTTAAATATTATTGTTTTTGAACTAAAGGTTTGTGCCTTTGTTTTGCTATTAGCCTTCTCTATCTGTAAACTATCTATCAACCATTTTATTAGTTTCTCTTCCCACGAAAGCAGGCCTGCAAACATTGCCTTAGACAATTAAAATAATAAGAGTTCTTTAGTTGCCATTTCCGCGTTCTTTCCTGACTGTACCTGTTGACTATGAATGTTTACAATGTTGAGTGGTTTCATAATTTTAATTCAACACCCTGAACTTTCTTTTCCCTTAAAAAAATGAACATGTAATAACTAGCAATATTGCAATAATTCGCTTGCTTTGCTTCGAATTCCTTAACAATCAAAACAGCTCGCATCACTTGGAAATTAATCAACCTGCGCCGCGAAGAAACTGCTAAGCTCTTAAGTCAGGCTTCAAAGACGGCGTTTATCTCGGCAGTGAACCGTCTTTTATGCAAAATGGATGGATGGAGTTAATGGCAATTTTTCATTTTCACAGATAGAATAGGAGAGGAGGCAGCTCATAAATAATGTCGGCGACGGGCCCGCGAACACGCGCGCGGCTCTTACATTTGTTATTCTCGTTTAAAAGTTCCAGCCGCCGCTATACCCGTATAAGTGAGTGAGTGGGCGAGGGCACCTCTGGTGATAGCTACATTTTGGATCTAGGGAATACCTTAGTTTTCATTTATAATGTCGCTAGTTATTTTACGGAGTCTATTTTTAAGTCAGACATTAACGTGAGCGTCACCCAAGAATCGACATTAACAAAACTCGACGGCAAAGGAACTGGCCATATCGAAAAATAAAAATACATCTAATGAAATACAAAGTACTTGAAAACAAACCGATGCAAATATAATACTTTAAAATGTCGAGGATATAGAAAACCCCTTTAAAGAAGAAATCCCTAAAATACCCATATATTAAAATGAGTGTAGCTATATTAAAATAGAGTCCTAGTCCCCCAATTAATCCAAAAAAGGTCACCGAGATCTAACCAATAGACGCCGCTACATGGTTCTTGTGCCGTCGAAAACAAATGATCATGGGAAATATTACCTAAGTAGTAGAATATCCAGTGGTGTTCCTTAAGAATCTATACTCGGTCCCTTTCTCTCTCTCGTATATATAAATGACATCTTTGATTGCATTAGCTCCGTGGATGATGAAATCATTTTATTCGCTGATGGGACGTCTGTTCTTTTTAGTGATAATAACGGAGAAAAGCTTGCGCGAAGGAGTAATCAAATGATTGATAGACTTGCTGTCTGGTTCCATGTTAATGCTGTCGTTGAATGTTTGTGAATCTAATGCAATGTGTTTTTCTTTGCGGTCGCCCGACCCCAATAATATAGCCTTATATCTTGAAATAGACAAATTAGATATTTTTTTACTACCTTCGTAGGTTTGCAGATCAACCAAACATTAAAATTGTGTGATCACATAGCAGATCTTAGCAAAATGATGTGCAGTGCCATTTACGCAATAAAAAGGTACAAATGTATGCGCATGTCATTCCATTCTTGGATGACACAAGGCCTAATGTTCTGGAGGCAAATTCGATGAGAATTCATATCCTTAAAAAAAGGTAATGCGCATTCTATACAGAGCTTCTAGAAGAACATCGTGTAACCATCCTACATATTAATCGTCACCGACTTAGCAATGTGCGAAACAGTCCCTTCAACAAAGCATCTGTTCATAAAATAAGGTCGATGCCCATATAAGACGTCTTGGAGAGAATCAATTCCAAAAATTAACAGTCCATAGTTTAGTCAAACATCTAATATATGACATAAGGATTTGCACAATGTTGAATCCATTTACCAAGAGTATACTGCTGTAAAATAAAGAAAATATCCTGATACGTGACATTTGCCACATAGCGTAATTTTTATTTATATCGACGAAGGCTTTATTGGTGGATTTGACCATTAATTTAAATTTTGACATTTTTATTGGATTATCTGTTCTCATGGATATCACATTATTGATATGAAACTTAAGATTTTACACATCCTTCTTTTTATTTAATCAGCAATTTTAATTATTGCAATGTTTTCTAATATTTGATGATTCTCATACCGATTATAAATTATTTAAATTGATTTAAATACTCACAAATATCACGATAGTTAATTTTCATAATTACACTATTGATAATGTTAGACGTAGTGACGCATACAAGTGTAGGAATACCTACCTACTGGTTTAGAATAATATTATATTGTAGTATTATTGCATATAAGAAATATATGTATGTCAAGAGAATCATTTAATGTTAGAAATAATCTAGAGTGTATATTACTTTCATCATACGTAAATAACATGTAGTAAGTGAGCAATAGCACGTGCAATAGCAATAGCAAGTAGTAAGTGAGCAATAGCACGTGAAACTCACATAGAAACCTAGGCTAGGTAATTTAAACTGGTTACTAAATACTACTAAAATATGTACATAATTTAGACTTTAAACGAGCTCTACATTGAGATACATTGTTTAGAATATATATATACATGTTATCATTAAATCTATGCAAAATAAGAATATTATTGTCGACCACCGCACATCGCTGGTAAGTTCAAAAAACCAATAGGGAATACGGCTATCGAGTGGGGATAAGCTTATAAAGGGATGAAAATGCGAAAACCTAGAGAGTTTAAACCTTGGTTTAATAAAATTGTGACAATATAAAAATATACACAAAATTATAATAAACTACAAAAAATGTAAAAAAGATTTAGTTACCAAGAAATAATAGTTTAATTTTTTTTAAATATGTGATTCCAACAGCTAGCGAACTCGTTAAGCTTGCTAAAAAGCGCATTAAAATAAAGCTCGTTAAAATATTGAGCAAATGATAAGTAGTTAAGTGTAAATATCGAGTGCGAAAATTGTGAGTTTTAATCGTTTCGTTAAGTTTACTAAGCCAAGAACTCGTTAGAATACAGTAATCTGCGTTTCACTGACATTAGCAAATCTATGAGGAAACAAACTCGACGTTATTAAAACCCGACGAAATCTACAATAGTCGCATGGAACGAGCTGTCCCATCGCGGTCAACAAAGAAGAACTTCGATAATGCCGCCCTGTGAAGATATCAAGGCATCGTTGCCGGCAGAGAAGCGTTAAGGTAAGAGAACGATAGTGTCTGCTGAACGCCGTAAAAATGCCAAACATTCCGGCTAAGTGTATGTCCCAAAATTGCGAAAATTCAACGCGGATGACCAAATATTCTAGTACTTCGAGATGGATACTACAACAATAAGTATAACTTTTATTTTGTCGACAGTTTAATGTCGCTTTAACTCGATCACAAATGCATTTAACGTAAATAGGCTGGTCATTGAGAGCCCCCAATTTGCGTACGCCGTCTGCTTAAATTTACACGAAAAGAAAAAAAGCACCGCGACGGACCGGGAGCGACTCGACATTTTGTTCCCTGACAACTTTTAAAATAAAAAAAAAATAAAGGATCGGTCGACAGCGTTGCACATCACTACCGCCTACGTGACTCCTCGACTCCTTTCTGTCGCTCATCTTCGCAAGATCTTCCTCAGTTCGAATTGTAATGGTTTAGGAAAAAAGGCGTATATACAGTATCCGTTAGTTCTGCTACGGAGGACACCAGATTACAACAACTGTAAGGTAATTTTATATTGCCGACAGACTCGGCAACTAATTTATGTTTTCCGATCTCTAGAAGTTTGAGAAACATTGAGCACTGTCATCACCAGATGTACTCTCATGTTTTGCTTTAAAGTTATCGGGGTCAAATGTATCTTGGATTTCCCTACTCCTTCTACACCTAAAATGGTGAAAAGTTTCCTTGGTATGGCCGGCTGGTATCGTCGGTTTATCCGGAATTTTTCTTGTATTGCT
>JAOPUG010000053.1:23069456-23089191 GCA_027564375.1 Micropterix facetella | reverse complement strand
AAGTTAACAAAGCGGTGGCGGATAATTAAAAATCTCTATTTATTCGTCAATACTGATTTTTACTCCTTTCAAAAAATCCCTTCCCTTAGGCTCCTTCAGTCTTTGTTTTTTTTTTTAAACAATTTAATAATATTTCATACATTTTATTTCTTCAATGTTGGCAAACATTTTGTCCTTTCATGGTTTGTTTTTATCTTCGGAAATAGGAAGAAAACGCAGGGTGCCATGTTTGGCAAATACAGAGGCTGAAGTATCGCATATTTTTGCCCTAATATTCACGAACGAGCAGTGTGAGCAAGTGTAGTATATAGTGCAATTGTCATGAGTTATTTTATCAAAAATACGGGTATTTTTATCCGGTAACTTCAAGCAAAAGACGTAGAATTTCTAGATAGTACTCCTTATTGACAATAAGACCTGGTCGTAAGAACTCATGGTACACCATGCAACTGGACAAAAAACGGTGAGCTGTACGATTGAACAGTATATTTGATTGAACTTGACGAACTTTTTTGGTCTTGGCTCTTCAGGAAGCTTCCGTTGGGACGATTAGGCCTTAGTTTCGACATCATATCCGTACACTTACGTTTCATCACCAGTTATGACCCGTTTATGCAGTTCTGGATCGACATTGATTTTATTCTGCGCTATTAATCAAAAAACAAAAGTTTGGAACAAATTATGCTGTCACATGTCTCATGTCCAAAATATACGAAACAAAATCTTTGCCATGTGTTGAATGATACACCGAAATTATCAGCATCCTCTCTGAGAGTGAGTTGGCGATTGTCCATAATCATTTTATCCACTTTCTTGACGTTGCCAACAGTAGTTGGTTTGCTAAGGGTCCAGGCCGCTTGTTATCTTCTAGGTTTTCACGGTTCTCTTGGAAATATTGTACTACTTGTAGAAGACTATTTTATTCATAGAAGACTGGCCATAAAGCAACATTCAACATCAACAAGCAACATTCAACCAATACGGTTCTGTACCTTATTACATTGTTAAAGCAAAATTCAGTGCAAACTCTGTCTTCCATTTTTCAACAAGTAAAAATTGACCTTGCACACCAAATCAAGCGTTACCTTGACGAAAACCAACAATAAACTAAGTATTCAATATAGCTACCGATATCAACATAGATCAGGTACAATTGTACCAACACAACAAAAAATAGGATAATAACATATTAAACAGCACGCGTTTTTTTTAATATTAAACTATGTATATCAGCAAAGTGCATGATTGTTACTAATGTACATTGAACTGTGAAATTATGAAAAGAAAAAAAACTTTTGTTCGGAGTTGTTTTTATCTGCTCGTCGTGCACACCGTACATTACAGGTCAACCTAAACGTCCCCTGACTGATACTATTAGCGATGCTTCAAGAAAATAATATTCGGGGCGAAGGAGCATATCTACCATACATTTTCCGAGAATAACATCCGGAGATCAACTACAACTATCGTTGGTATATCGCAAGTTTAAATGATCCCAGGATGAAACAGGATGTGAAATAATTACGCTAGAATAATAGATATCGGTGCGAGGCCGAGATGAGTGGTGCGATCGCGCGGCGGGAAGAGACGTTGACGTCTTGCGATGATGTTGATTAATTGCTTCCGACCCCGGGGCGCTGAGAAAATAAAGCCAAAAATAACCGTGGGTGTTAATACTTGAGATACAGTACGCTGATACACAATGAGCTTATCAAAATTTGGCGTTATTAATCACAAAGCGAAAAAAATGGGACGGAGAGGGAATTTGGGTTGGTATTAGGGTAACACGGACAAGATCTAATATAAAAAATGATAAGATAGAATTAATCAGAGAGGATGAGTGGAAACATATAAAAATAATATCTCGCCAATGTGAAATTTTTGGATCGTCCCATCATCGTTCCATAGTCCCTTTCCATCATTACAATCGTTTCATAGTCCCCTTTCGCGTTTTGGGTGTACCACTATAACTATTTCGTGTAAATCGTGATTCATTCGGTTTACAACGTGCATTCTCTAGAGTACGAGTCACTATTTACGCCTTTTACCCAAATATATTGACTAGAGAGAGCCCCAGTTTGCTTGTGCCTTGTGCTTAAATTTAATGGGAAAAGTGAGACAGAACAGCGGCGGGTACCGTCGGTCAGCAGGCTACTCGAAATCTCATTCGTATCTCCATCAAACAGGGAGACCTTATATAGTTCAAGTTACGTCAAGATTCTCATTTGAGGGCAGGCATGGATTTGTGAATTGCTACGAGCGAACCAGCCAGGCCTGAATGTAATAACGATTGTTGTTGTCCTTTCACACCGGAATTAGCACAATGACTTCGATTGAAAATACAATCTACAAATCAAGCTCCGCTACATGCCCGTCAGAGGCCAACTCCAAACCGCGAGGCACAAAGGGTGGAATTTCCCACGTGGCACACCCTCGTGACCTGTCTGCCAAATTTGAACGAAATTCTTCATACTTCATAAGTCGCTTGTGCGAATTTATCGTGGACCCGAGGAGCCCTTTGCTCGTCCTTAGATCGTTTCCGAGGGTAGGTGACGTAAGGTCGACACCTACTCCGCTCTCTTCAGGAAATGTACTTTTCCAGACTCCCACGGCAATTTGTCGGTTTAGCACAAGGCTAGCAAACCAGCCAGGGTTCAATTAGGCTCTTTCGCGGTAGTCCGTATTCGAGAGAGCTATCGGATGGGATCTGAGCTTGAGCTGAACGGATCGTACCAATGAAATAGACGTTATTTGTACACAAGCTACACGGCCTATTTCGGACCCTCATCTGAGGGCAGACTGGAAGTGTGTCAATCGCTATGGGCAAACCCGCCAACCCCGGTCGTTATAATGACCGTTGTCATTATTTCTCCCGTGGGATGAACGCAAAGACTTTGGATAACACAATCTACAGTCACAGAACGCCAATATTCCGTAAGAGACCAACGCCTTTTCTGACGGAAAAGCATTGGTGGGAAAGTCTTCTTCTCAAGAAAGTCGAACGAAAGGTTAATAAAAAATTGAAATATAGGAATATAGGTAGAGAAGCGCTGCTTTTCGCATCCCTCGCCGTAATGATGTAAACCAATATGGCGACTACCAAGTCTAGCATTACCGCCATTAATTTTAACGATAAAGAAACAATTATCGACCAAAACAGGCAGCGGTGGCGAACAAACTCTCCCAAACGCCGGGTAGTGGCGCTGAAAGCAAAGAGGAACAATTTAACGGCGCAACTAACTTGCTACTGCACACACACGCCGAGTTTGTAATACCCGGTTAAGTAATACGAAACCGCGTTTCAATTTAAAACTAACTTGGCTATGTGTGTAGCATAATTTATCCGGCAAAAGTTGAATGATTTAATAAACAGCGCGCTACATAGACGTTACATAATTGCGGCGGGGCTCGGAGCCCCAAAAGTAAAGCTCTTGCAATGACACAATTCGTTCTCTTATCAGGTACCTAATATTACGGTAAAACCTGCGTATATTTACAATGCGTCCCATCCAAATACCCGTGAGCAATCCGCAAATTGAACGTGATTAAAATGATTGATGTTTATTCAATTATTGCGGGAAATCAAAATCATTCGCGCTGCCAATAATAATGCTTCCAAATCGGACAACCGTAATAATCCATCCGTGGCAGAGGAGAATATTTCGGATCGGCGATGCTTATGGGTTGAATAATTACGATCCGGGGTAGACGTATTTCCGCACAGTAAGAACAGAAGCTATACGCGTCTTCGGCCCTTCGCGTCCTTAATTATTTATTCCCTGGGGCACTGAAAGTTTACGTTTAGTATGGATGACCTATGCGGTACAGGTCTGGCGTAAAGCCGACGTGAGTTTTTCGTCTGCCGGTCCCGCGCCAGGCCCGTCCGTACGTCCACTCGCCGAGCTATTTACAAAAGACAAAGGGTTTCGCGGGCGCAACTCGCCCTGCGGGATTAATGGCTCACGCGGAGCGGAGCAGCCCGTCGCCTCTTTTACGGGCTAGTCTTAATGAATAAAGTTGTTAGTACGGCCAGGCGGTTATTGTCGGGGCAATTGATGAGGCTAAAAAGACCACTTATTGCGCCGCACAAACGTCAAGCCAGTCCTGTGACGAACAACAGACCACGGTGCGTGCATCGCTTGATAAATTATTGCTGAATACTGAGACGAAAACCCAAGACTATGCCTGGGTAATCGATCCAAGGTAATGTACGCTAGACTTAGTCTCGCGTAACAGACTCCTAAATAGCTCGCGAAAGTCAGCGCAGTGCATCTCTGCCTGCTCTATCGCCTGTCTTTCTCGCCAAGCGGCTGCAGCGAGAGAACTACCTTTCCTTCTAGCAAAATAAAAAAAATACGTTTGCTTGTCTATCGCAATTCAATTTTTCTTATAAAAAGCAAATCGCATTCCACACATCATCATTTCTTCCATTTCCTATCTAGGACGCCTAAATTAGTCTTTAAATTTCCTTTCTCTGATAATACAAGATCATATTCACACAAGTAAATGTCTTAAATTTCCTATAAACGGTGTCATCGTACTCTCACTATGAGTACTTTTTTAGTTTCTTGTGAACGGAGTCCAGATGCCTTAAATTTCCAGCACTTAAAACGATCGTCCGTATACTGCACGTGAGTTCTTCAATTTCCTATTAACTGAGTCCAAATTTATGTTTATTTATATATTCTTGATGTATCAACGCACAATCGCATTCGCCGTATAAAAATGTTGGTATGGGGAAGCTGAAAGGGAAGGAGGACGCGAGATGGGGAAGACGAAGAGCCTTAGGGGTGTCATAACGTTAATTAAAGGCACAAAGACAAACTGAAAAAGAAGAACCGAATCGACCAGTTAGAAAACTCTATGATTAGGTATGTATTATTTTCGTTTTTAAGAAAGTTGTGAAGTATGCAAATTCGACCTTCACATTTCTTAAAGAAATATTTTTTTTAAAAAATATTAAATAGACCAGAGCGTACCTTATAAAACGTTTACCATCTCATCGTTTCAATCACGCTAAACCAATGCAAAAAATCCCCCATCCTCCACGTCTAACCTTTTCATCGCAATTTTTCTAAATCTCGGAGTTCCCGTGCCGCCTCGTCTACGGTACGACGGCGGCGGGAGGCCGTTAGGCGATTCTTTCCGGAATCACGAAATTGAATAAAAAGCCAATCTCGTAATAATTCCACGCCAGACGGAGACTTCAAAAGTTAGAGGGCTAGTGGTTTTTTTTTCACCCCATTCGTCTGACCGAGCTTCATCGAATTATCGTACGACCATGTGCTCATAAATACCGTTCGGACTTTGCAATAGATCGACCTTTGATGTGAGTTTGGATGTGATATTTGCGGGTGTTGCCTATTGTGATATCATAAATTACATAAAGAAACTTGGGTAGCTCCTTTAATATAAACTCTATACGGCTGTAAATATAATATAGTAAATAAATAGAAAAACTGCAGTTGATCAAATGTTTTGTGAATAACCGTATAGTGACGCTACCGTGTCTTATAATAAAAAATTGCTTTACACACTATTCCTGGAATCAGTGCCGATTTGATTAACAGCAAATACACATTGGGCATCACTACGGCTTACGTGACTTCACGACTTCGCAGATCGCCGATTTTCAGCGATCTGCGAACACATATTGGATAGCGGAACTAACCACTGGGTGCAATTTCAAAAACCTATTGTGCTATCCAAAGAACAATTCTACTTTCCGCACATGACCCAGGAAGCCATCGAAATAAGAAGAACCCCGAAATTCAATAGAGACGACGGTTTCAAACTCTCTACTACGTGGAATGCGCTTCTTAATATATTCCCAATGCCCATCGCCGACCGCAAAGACGTAAAACAAAATACAGTGCCTGTTGTGTGCACGGCGGATTTCCAAAATTCGCGCACGCCGAACTCGCCACGCCACCATCGTTATAATCCCAGTAATAGCAGTAGTTTGCCGCCTACCCGCAAAATAACGGATGATGACTGACAGCACTTTAGTCTGCCCTAGACAACGGCGGTTGCAAACGCCGAAACGACGGGTGTTAAAAAACTTCACGCAGTAAATTCGTTAATCTTATCTAAGTATTTCTAGTAGTAGGTATTCTAGTGATACTTCAGCAGTAACAAAATGCATTAAATTCCGAGAAATCCAGGAAGGCCTATGAGCTGACAACAATTCTCCCGATAGCTAACGCTCTCGCCTCTGTTTCCCCTTCAGAAACCTATATACATAATCTGAGAGAGAGGCACATAAGGTTTAGTAATTTCTAACAAGGCAGTAATGTGGCGACTCTGGCTATTGTCCAACAGAATCAAAAAATTTCAGTCGAAATCAAAAATGTTTTCGGTTATGGGTAAAAAATAAATATAATGAAATAGTTTCATTTGTTATTAAATAAAAGAAAAGTAATATAAGTATTGTGGCCATCTTTTTGATTGACTTTATCTAATTTTATTGCTATCCTAAGTAGTTAGTTACAAATAAATGCCATAGAGAGTCATAAACCCACAATTGTTATTAAATAAATATATCAATAAGAAATAGCGATCAACACAATGGTAATGAAACTAAATAAATAAGGTTGTTTTTTTATTGACAATAAATATTATAAGAGTAAACTTTTGGAGATCCAAAATTTTATTACTAAAATTGAATAAAGTGGAAATGAGATAATATCCTTTTTTAAGTAACCGCATCTCAGCTTGACAGTCAAAAATGGAGGAATTCTAAAAGCAAAAAAAATAAGTTTCCGTTTAACTCTCTGTTCTTGCGTTTTTTTATGACAAAGCGAGTTTATAGCGCATTTAATGAAAGGGCATCCTTAAGAATTCAAAAGGAAAACGTAAGATTTCGAGATATTCCCGTAAATTCAGACGATTGACTTGAAGATCGTAGAGGTAATATGCGTAGTTACATGTTTTAGGGGATCGTGTCTGAATTGTGAGTGCCAGCCGGAGACCATAATATGTGTTTAAGGTAAATGGTAGTAGGAAAATCGGCTTTATTTATGGCGAGTATTCCTTTAAATAGTTTCGTAGCGCTTTCAGGTATTCAGTCGATGATGGGAGAAATGTTTCTTTTTTCAAATGCTCTTTTTCTTTATTTTGCCGCGTTTTTTTATTATGTCGCTTCCTTGTTTGTGTTTTTGTTCCCTCTGGCTCGCCATCTCTTACTCATTCCCATACTGTCTTGCTCTTCAGTAGGGCGCTATCTCATTCTGTCTTCGCTCCCATGATGGCCAGCAACACACGCATTCCAGCGTCTTGCTGGCATCGGAAACGGAAATGTTTCTATAGAGGCGCTTATTAAGTACAGTGGCTGTGCTGTTTCAGTGTGCGTATGAATGTGATGATGTTGCATTGAAAAGAAATGGTTCTTGTCAAGTTTAACTTATTTGTTTAATGTAGCGATAGGCTTGCAACACATATATGTTTTTTTTTCTTTATGCAGTTTGCTATTTTAATTTAGTCACTTACGAGTTTCAGCATTTATATCCCCATTAATTTGCAAAAAGTTAGAAGCCGCTGCGAAGTACGATTGTTGAGGATTTGCGTAATTCGGTAATTTCGCCAAGAGGAGCATGTATCCGGCGATGTTTGCACTTTTCTCGACTTGCTAATACGCGTAATACTCCATCAGGGGGGATTAGGAGAGGGGAGCTGACGGCTTAGTTGGGGGGAAAGGACGCGTTTACCCGCGAAGACAACTTCGATTAATTTCCCGGACCTTATCCAGGCCGCGGACCGAGATAAACAATGCATCCACCCCTCGCGTTCGCGTCTTTGCGGGCCTCGAAGCGAAGATGCGGTGGTCAGATAAGAGTCCCGGCGCAATGTCTCCCGCTCCCGCGATAGATATCTCGCCAACTTAAAAAGCGTAATCTGCCACAGCGCACTCCAACTTGTGCGATAATTCTTCGGAAAGAGACTTTAGGCCGATCTCGTCGAGTAGGCTAATTAATCGGGCAATGTGGCAACACTGGTTGGAGCTGGTCCGACTCCAGTAATGCGAAAACTTCCCCGGTTGATAAATCCAGCTGAGTAAAAACAAACCAGGGGACACAGCACTAATACCGGCGTTGCCACATTAAAACTTTTTTAAGTAAACCGGCATTGATATCGTCATGCGCATACACTCTAGAGACCCAGACGAAATTAATAGCACTACGACCGTGACGAATTAATCGTAAGATACTCTCATTATATGACAGACAGTCGCTCTGAAAGCCCCACGTCGTCTGCGGAGCGTAATTTAAACCTCAATTTGTCCTCTTTTTTTTGCGCTTAGCCACCCTAATTTGCAGTAAGTGTGCGGCCGTCTTTACCGTTGACAAAAGCGTAGAAATAAGAATATAGAGCGAGCACAAATTACCCCCATCCCCCGACGACGACCCCTATCTTTCCACCCCCCGCTCGACGAACCCTCGCCGCCGCGCCTGGCAATCCCACTAGACTCCATCCAAATTGGCTACACTCGCTCCGCACAGCAACCCACAAGCATTTCAACGAGTGCCTCTATACAAATACCATAATACTGTGGACGTGGATACGTTTACGAAAGCGATACAGTTACGAGACGAGTCTTCAAACTGTAGCAGTCTCGAGGTCTTGATACATGATTATGTTTCCCTTGAAAATAATTCGCAGGAAAATTTGTGTTTTGTTTTTTTTGCGACGTAAGCCAAGGGTAACGTTTATTTTTCGGCGGGAATGTCACTTAATACTAAAGCGTGAACTTGAAGGTGAAAGACAGAAAGCTATCGACAGTGCAGCGTTACGGAGCGCATCGAACGGCTAATAAAAATATTTCAAATGTGAACAATGTTTTCAGGCTTTTTGAATAGGATTTAATTGTATTTCAGCGTTATCGTCACAGTCTCTGCTCAGTGGCAACTACAAGCTGGCATCAATAACTCAATTTCGAGAATATTGTGTCCATTTGATTTTGCATTTGAGCTCAATATTTAAAGCTACGGAGGCCAGACTGAAAGTTTCCGAAATAAATAAAAAAAAATACAATGAATGGACAAAAAATAATTTATTGTTTCTCAAAATATTCCCCGTGAGCGTTAATATACTTTTTTATACGTCTGAACCAATTTTCATATATATTTATTCCACTTCACCATGGGGACCTCAGAAATGCCTTAAAAATTCGTTTGTTGTTCTGGTCATGTGAGAGCTGGCATTGTCATGGGGCAAGATGATGCAGCGTTTACGGTTGCTTTTACGAAGCTCCTTTCGGCACGCAAATGGTCGTGTACCAATCAGGGTACGACGAATCTCCAAAGCAACATTAGGCTCGTGTCCAGTTTTTTCTTAAAAATAATCATCACTTCGCGGCGAATTTGGTTGGGTTCGGCTCATCTTGAAAGACTTAAATGGTCGATTGCTACTTTGTGTCGGGATCGTAGTTGTAAATTCATGTTTCATCACCAGTTACAATAAATGGACGATAAAGTTGACGTAGAACCTATTCTACACCAAATTCGATGCCCCTTTATTGAATCAGGTAGGTATGGCTTTGCACCAAGTGATGTGTCCCATTTTTTTGAGCCTTAGTCAATTTATCTGGAATCCACCGCGATTATAAGTTTTCGCAGCGAAATGTTTGACTAGGATTGGTTGTACCTGACGCATGCCTATACGTAAGGATTCCCGAATCGCATAGTAGATCGCATGGCTATTTGTTTCGATCATACGGCGCACAGCATCGATGTTTTTGTGGTTGACAGCGGTGGACTAACGACCTTCACGAAATTCGTCATTGAGATTACACGACTGCGTTTGAATTCTGCAAGTGAGTGATAAATAGTCGTCTTGCGTGGTGCTTTATCGCCAAAAGCAGTTTGAAGCCGACCGAGTCTCTGCAGAGCTGTCAAATTACACATAATATCGTAGAAAATCACACAGTAAAAATGTTTATGAGTTAAATCGATGGTAATGCAGGCAAAACACATGAGAGTAGATGAAACTAACTTTTATCTATAGCCAAAGAGCTTCATTATCAAATATTGTTTCAAAATTAGTTTATGTAAGTGGCAATTTCCGTAAACTTTCTGATCTATATACCTACCCTCCTTGGGCTGAATAATCCACTTTTCGAAACAATCGAGTAGTGTCCGTAACCAGGCCGCGGCGGCTATGTGCAAGGCGAGCAGTTCTATTCCTCGAAGGCCCGATACGCGGTTATTCTTGCGCGGCCGAATTTATTCCGCGGCACATTCAAAATCGCGCGCGCAAAGATGGCGTTTCCAGCGCGAATGAAGTGGCCGCCATTAACATTCCGGATCTGCGTCTTCGTGATTAGCATCGACAATTTATACGTTTTTCATGCCGAGAGAGGAGGAAAATTCGCCTAATTAGGGCTCCGCCCCGCGTACGTTAGGAAATTTCCTAAAAGAGAGAGAAATGTTCCATAGCACGTCGCGGTATGAAGAATAAGCAAGGAAAATATCAAATAAATGAAGGCCGGAGTATCTTTCGTTGCAGCTCAACTCCAAAACTCGAGGAGATAAGCCGCAAAGTCTGCGATGTGGCTAAGCACACTCCCATCCTCCACTCAAGCTGATCCGTAATTCTACTTCCTCTTTTGCCATAGTTGTAGGCTGCTAAAGGAGATGATAGAGCTATCGTCATATTGTTAAAATAATTGTATGGTTAATTTAATGCTAAATTTTAATATAATATCGTAATGTTAAACGAACGCATAATTTTAAAATCATTATTCAGTCTGAAATCGAGGGTTTAGAGCGCACTCGCCTTGGGCATCGTTTTCTCCGGCTTGCGATCGGTAGTTACGTTTTGTTGGGGAGGAAATGTACTGAGGATGCGTTACTGTATGCTAGGAATTAGATTGAATCGTGGGAGAAAAAAATATGTTTTAGGGATTATTTCTGGATATTTCGGGAATAATCGATAACGCACGATGGTTGTTGATTCTCCGTAAATGTCACATTTGTCAGTGCCCATTCTTCTTATTAGCAAACATTCCTAAACACATACACGACTTCCAGTGGGCGAGATTCATATCCTTGATCCATGGAGACCCCGGTGGTAAAATATTTCGTAAAAAGTATTATACTCAAGCTCGCTCAATGACATAGCAGGCAGGAAATAGGAGAGGATGTCGGAAAACGGTTCCCTGGCGAAAATTCCGTCGAGAGCACATTTTCAGTGGATTTTCTGATATCCAGCAAGAGCCAGATTCGCCGATCGGGTGGTTTAAGTTGCTTGGCGAACGAGAAACCGCACGTATTAATGCAGCAAAAGGCCGTACGCGGCCATGCAAATTGAGCACGAATATTACGTTGGGATACCCAGTCTTATCGCCTCGGATCCGCAATAAATTCGCATAATAATGGACACTGCAGCAGGTAAAGGCCGCACAATCGACTTCGAATCCGTGACTAAGCTGAAGTATTGACATCATCCAATCTGGTGCGAGACTGGGTGGCATTTCCTAAAGCCTCGCTGATGGCATGCGGCGAAGTTTGACTGTGAATTATCTTTGTCCACCAATATCTTGGCCATTATTCCAGGAAGAAAGAGACAACAGACTTTATAAATTCCTGCGAATCTAATGACGGCTGAGGGCCGAAAGGCTCAATGACTGACTCACGAGCGGATGGGCTCAGAATCATATTAGCAATTATTATTGCTGCCATGTAGGGTTATTTAACTGGCAGCCCAAGCGTATTATCAAGATTGGCACGCTCGGACTAAAGTCACATATAATAATATAATATTGTGGTAATCTAATAAATTCATCGTTGTATGTAGTTCCGGGAATAGTCGAGGTTATCACAATCGGTGTAAAACAGAGAATTTCATATACGACGAGTGTCGTTAACATGGTGCCGGTTCGTCGTAATCCGTTCACCAAGATAAATAGGTATTATGGTGGAGATTTAAAGTGTTTCTGAATTGACACAAAGTTCAGATCATGAAATGAGGATGGATAGTGAGGACGAACTTAGAATACCAAACGCGAAGTGTACTCTGGTTGAGATGTAGCAGTGTCGAAGGCCGGATATGCAGGAATTACGTTAATGTGTTGACGTAATTTTTCACACACGAACGATGGCTTCGCGTACAGTCGAGGCGACTTTGGATTCAACTAATGGCGATATTTGTGTTGTAAGATAGGAAAGGTTCCATGAATATTGGAATTAAAAGTAGCAAATTAGGAAAGGAAATGAAAGAATCGATTCGCCCAGGCGATTCGCTTATATGTAACGTTCGCGGATCTAAATAACTATGCGAATCGTGTGTCCATATTATATAAAGAAATGTGAACAAAAAAATGTGGCGCGTTGCATCATACTGACCTGACGGCATAAAATAACCATGTCATCGTGGGAAACTCTTTGTGGCTGCCCCCTGACGTTGTGCTGGTGTTCGGCGTCACATCTTCAGCACCAGATGGGCTCATGAAGTCCTCCATCGACTTATATCTGACATCGCAGCAGAGTCGCATTCATTCAGAGATACAAGGAACTCGAAGTATTTACAAATTATTTGTAGAAACATTTACAGTGCGGTCCCGGATATTGCAACAAAAGAAACCCTTTCCAGTTATCTAGGGTATTTGCCCAGGACTGAATATCTTAGGGGAATAGACTAAAATGAAGTAAATATATAGTTTTAAAATAGGAAGAATACAGTCGAATCAAAGGCGCAAACCTCCGGTTCCAAAACAATGCAATATTTGAAAAAAAAGGTCGCAATAAACACTAGCCAATAGACTTTACGGTCACTGAAAATATGTCGCAAGTTTCAAGAATTCATAAGTAATAAAAATGGCAAAATTATTCTATCGATCTGTTTGAAATCTTGAACTGAATATCACTTCCTTAATTATTTCCCGAGTTATGAATAATGAACCCGTTGTGCAGTATGTTTATCAAGTAATCTTATGTGAATAAACAAAGAATGACAGCCATAAAGTATTTTCAATGAAGAGTTTTCAATAAAGAATGATAGCCATGAAGACTGCGTAAAGGGTGAGACGACGTTAGATAGGTTTAAATAATTAGTAATATCCCATGTAATTTGTATAAACAATTGTATGTTTTGTATTATAGAAAAGAAGCGAAGTGCGGTGAGTCATTCTTAGATAGGTTTGTCATCGACCAATAGCGAAACTATGTTTCTAAATAAACAACCCATTGACTGAGAGAGTTTAAAATCTTTGAATGAGTTTTTACAGTAGCTGGGAGAGTTAAGAATAATATAATCCAGAATTTACAATGCCATTAGACATGTGGGAAGTTATCACGTGAAATCTAATACATCTCACAAGGGTGAAGGGAAATGGTGGAGTGAGAGGTAATGAAGAAGCAGATAGATTTGAAAGCCATGGATCATCAAATTCACCAATCGAACCGAAGCCCACATTGCCACTGGCAGAGGGGCACACGAGGACCGCCTTGCGGAACAGAACCAAGGAGTGAATAAAGCACAGGCGGAGAAGGATAAACCAAGGATTAGGGAATCCAAGCTAGAGATTAACAAGTTACTGCCTGAGACTTTCCAGGGATAACTTAAGGAAATTGGTGGACCTACTAACTAGGCATTGCCGAAGCACACACTGGGGATAGTCGACGACCCCGTTTTTGTGGTTGGGTAATAGAAGATGGGTCGGCTGAGAATGTAATACCTACATACCTAACTTTGCAGTAAGAAGAGAGAAAATGATGAGCCCATATGAGGTTTCTACAGCTGATGTGTGCGGCTATCGCCTACCGTGGATTCTGCGACAAGTCTCCCAGGTCATCTGGTTGAAAGATGTACATATAGCATGGTATGCGGTCTAATTGATACACATGTGAGGGTAAACCTTATTAGACACAAAAATTTGGAATATGTGCGGGTCGCCGTCTGATCAGCTAGACCTCCATTTCATAATCAATATACTACAGACGTAGAATGCGTATGGCTAGGTCAAATGGACAGTTGCAGTAGAGTATCCCAGGAAAGAGAAAGTTTGCAAAGACAACTGAAGCTGGTTTTAATCAAGCTAAAGTTCTTCTAGCCGTGCGTCGTTAATGTTTAGCAGACAGCATTGAACGACGATGCGATGATATTCCTGTCATCTTCCTCCTCAACTCCTACTCCATTTGACTTGTTTTTCGCTATATACGCGATTTCAGCCCCACCCTTATCGAGGGGAAGGTGAGAGTGGGGGTAGGTAACGAAGGTGGGTAGCACCTACCCAATGAAGCTGATATCAGGCTGGTGTGTTCGCCTACGTAAATACGAATCCGTGTTTAAACACTCAGGGCTGTCGCAGAGCGCCATTTATTTGCCAGTATCGCTGACTGCTCCCTTATTATTTGCATTTTTACCAAATTTCGACTGCTCGCCGAGTGAATTCCGTTCGAAATACATAGATATAAACTTTACAGTGATTTTTTTAGTATCCTAATAGTAATGTAATGCAGTATAAATTGGAACTCATGGGTTTTTCGAATGGGTTATTATGTCTCTTCGCAGACGGGAGGTCGGAGAAATCCGACCACATCTGGGAGTGAGGGTGTGAGGATGCCCCACTGGGCTTAAACATTCCCAACGCCTTGCGGTGAGGAGTTGGAACTGGATAAGTGGATCGTCTTCGTCCACAAAGTCCTTACGTTCGTCTCTGGGTGAGAAAACGACAGATTTCGTTATAACGTCTAGGGTCGGCGGGTTCGCCCGTAGCATGTGACACTTTCCAATAAGAAATATGTAACAAAACTCGCTTTTTTCGCATTACGCCTGTACACATTGCTTACTATGGATAATTTTTACTTTTTTACAAACATTTCGTCTTTTTCGTTTTGCTGTCGTGAGTTTGTTAGCGTCGTGACAGCTGACATTTTCTTTTGAAAGGTTATTAGGGTTGCAAGAAAAATAATAGGTCAAAAGTGCTAAATACTTAAAATATTTCGTCGATTAAATAAATTCTACAATATTCCAGGAATACAAAAACAAATAAATATAATTTTAGATTACTTTAAATCGAAATAGTTTTTAAAACATAAATTCCTCTTTCAGCTTGTGGAAGACGTTATCAAATAATAATAGCGCACGAGGCATAAAAATATGGTACCGGAGTCTTTTGAGTTTTTGGCGAGTCACGAGACGGGCCGAGAGAAAATTGAGAAGTTTTAGATCCGTAATGGCGTAAATTTTGTCGATATAATATCTATTAATTCTTTGTGCATCGCTTCCCAGTATTGTACAAGTGATTTTAATTTCTTGTTGGTACCCTCTTTTTTTAATGGCAAAAAGTACATGTGCGTCTTTTCTAAAATTTGTTCCAGAAAATATTCTGTGCATCTTTATTTATACCTTAATTTGGTCTCTGTTTAGTTTTATTGCATTTACAACCGGCTGACGACGTTACCAGCCGTAGTTGAGCTATTTACCAATTAGTCAAATTTGTTTTTGACATCTGCTTTTCATTGACAGAAATTTAACGGAAAAAGAGCCTGCTGTTCTTATATTGGATCTTCGAATTACATTACGTAACATAGCTATCGGCGTTTATTTGTAGCGGACAACCGACTTTTTCTCAGGGCTTGACGTATCGATTTCCTTGATTGATGAATTCAAACCCTGAGGAAGAAAGTAACATATATGTACACCTAAAGTAACATTTATAGATTCGTAAAGTTCAAAATTATTCCTTATAAAAATATTGTTAAAGGTACTTCCAACGGCAGCCCGGTTCTGTCTCTCTTCCGATCTTGGCCTGTTCCCCCGAGGGTGCTACCGTGTCTCGCCGGTCAGCCCAAAATATCACCATTGTAAATGTATAGAATGAAATGACATGGCTGATGAAAATCCTTTTTTAAATGTATTATTCTTACATGATGGTCCAGCGTGACATAAAAGGGTGTGTAAGACACCCCCAACGACTGATTAATCATCGCTGCGCACCGCGGATTACATGATTCACTCCTCAGGGTTGGGGGAGAGAAATTCGTCAGCGATATTGCTCGTGTTCATCGCGGCGGCAACTATTAGCATAAAAGTTTCATTATTTTCAATATCTCTGTTTGCACGCCGCACTCACTGACGCGGGAAGTGCGCTGTAAAAAAAGCGCGACGCGGCGGCGACAGCGGACGAGATTGGTTCGGGCTGCTCTCCGCCGATATTGCTGACTCGCCGCGATAAGAGACTCGATCAAACTGTTTTATTGCTCGAGCTGACTCCAACCTTCCCGCGTTTTATTCGCCACCATTTATATTACATTCTCAGCCATATTACATAATGTCCCCCCTTCTGCCCTCGCTGAACATCGCTCTTTTATCTGATTTCCAGATACTTTACATCAATATTGAATCTGCGCTCGCTTCCTCGATTGTCTCGAACGTTAAGCGGCCATTACGCTCGGTGTAAACATTTTAAAGTTACGGGCGAGAGGGTCGTTTTATTGTCGGTACGCAAGCGTACCGTTTCTGATAGAAACAGTCGAGCGGAGTTCAAAAGAGCGAGATCCACTGACGCAATCAAAGAATAGTCGCACTTGTGCTTATATGCGCTTCCATCCATAGAAGTTATTGGACGCGTGTCGTATCCTGGACAGTGGACATGTCGGGTAGAATCGATGGATAGCGCCCAAAGTGTTTAAAGTAGTTCTTAATTCTAGTACTTAAACACCAATTTAAATCAATCACCAACAATGTTTCTTATCATCAACAATCATCATCAAGGCAAAAGAAGAGCAATCTACCAAAATTAAACAAAATAAATAAGATCACATGTAATTTAATATATCTCAAAATGAAAATAAGCGAATTTTATTATAAAAATATAAGCGTGGTTTTAAAAATAATTAGTACATCAATAAGGTACTTGCGCTGCCAATGCTATGTACGCGGTGCGCACGGAATTACACCATTTTGTACAACAAGTGGGATTAGTAAGCACAAAAAGTGGAAAAAAGAAATATAAAACCGCCCGACTGAACATAATATAACAAGGAAAATATAAAACCCATAAAACCGCCCATCTTAACATAATACAATAAGAAATATATAAAACCCGATAATAAATATAAAATTATATATGTATTTTTAGTAATGCACTCTGATTCTTGATTTTCCCGAATTCGGTCGTGTACAATGCTCTATGCTTCTCGTTTTAAAACCTCCGATTGATCAATATGTCACGAGCTTTAATTTTGAACTACTTTATTTCAAAATGGGCCATAAAACAATTAAATATTACATATTATATAAATAGATCATAATATGTAGCTAAGTGTATGCTGTTCGAGTGATTGCACGCTTGCATGATCGAGCGGCGAAGGGGCAAAAGAGGGTCTCGAAAATCACTCTACGCGGCTAAAGAATAAGTCACAGCTTAAAAACGGAAATAGCTAGATGAGTGATTCGTGCGTCATCATGTAAACTGTATATGCTCTATAAAGTGGCATAAAGAGTGACTTTATAAAGTTGTGCTGGATGAAAAGTTGGGAAAATGCGGGGAAGGGCTCGATCGCGGAGACCGGTTCCAACCGAATCTAACAACGGGGAGAAGTCTACTACAGAACGAGTAAGACGCCTTCGGAAGCGCCGTAAAACCGAGGTGGTATTAGGCTGCCTATAGTGTCGACCAGCTCAGATGCTTGGGCGGACCAGATCGACTCTGCCAGTTGAGAGCCGACTCCGGTGGACGAAGATGAAGCGGACGGAATGCATGAGGTGGTTACATATAAAAATATGGGCCTAAGATGAGTAGTATAAATATGGCGTTTCGCGACATACGAATGATAACCTACTGGGGCACCAAAGCGGGAACCGCGACTAATGGTTTCTGCGCTGATTTTTTCTAAAACCTAGCGGACCACGGACAATTAATGATTATATCGTTCTCCTAATTTGGTATATTTTGGTTCCGAGATGAGTCAACAGGCAAGATACCTCAATTGATGTGAGCGTCTGGATCAGTATCGTACGCTCTGGTAGCCTACTACTAATCACCCACTATTAACGACACAAAATAAATGGAATCATAGAAATGAGACTGCAATCATAGCAGACCCATAAACAAAAATATTGCTATCGCTAATAATGATCGTTCCTCAATGCGAAATATACCTATAATTCTTCACTTTAAAAACTCTAATTTCCAAATGATTCTTCCAAGCATATACCAAGAAACATCCCTCCTTAGAGAAGCGAGTGACCTTCTCGACCTTCTGTCATAGTGAGCTATTTCTCTCGGTTTAGTTAACTGTACGAGTATTTTATCGCATACCTCACCCATTTTCCTCTTTCCCGCTTCGCATAACCCCATCCTTTCATACATCCCATTCGACAAAACGCTTCCATTTATCAAATTCAATATGCTCGGAGGAGAAAAAGCCGTCAACATTAGCGCCCGCGATTCAATTAGTGCGGATGGGCCGCGGATTGCAAAGAGAGACAAAAGCTTACCGGGGAATTTCCTCCTTTCATTTAGCTCCTGTGCGTTTGGCTACTTTTGAATCAATGGCGCGGGCGCGCTTTCAATTTCGGTAATGCGAGGGATTTGAAAATTAAATGATGATGTGTTCAATTCGGAGAGGTAAAGGATTTTACCTTAATTTTGCTTAGATTATAACTTGGGAGGACGATGGTATCATCCTGTGGGGATTTTCGAGATTTCTGACGTGAAACGTCAGTTGAATTTTCGGTCAGTTGAGACTGTCGCCACCATCCCAGGATACCATAACACCCTATCCTATATTTTCACCCTGAGATGAGTCGCAACGATTGGAAACATAAAAATCTACTGATCCAGTTACGCTACTTACTACCCAACAGAGCCTTATCTTAAACAGCGAGGGCACCGGTAAGCCAGTGGGGTTTCCTCGCTTACTGCTTACTTGTTTTGGAAAGACTCCTACTTTCGTTAGGCGAATGCGGAGTATTTTGGATGGCCAGAAGACAACAGGTCAATATATATCTCACTTCTGAGGAAGACTAGGCTTCCAGGCTTTTCTAGTAATCCTGTAGAAAAAAACCGCCTTTGCAGAGTGGCCGCTTGTGCGAGTGAATTCTTTAATTCAATTTACCTCTTCAAGGAGGCTCCTGAAAAGAGCTGAAAAATGAGTTGGTCCAGACAAAAAACAAAGGTCCAAGCTGTATGGATCACTAATCCTCTAAATGTTTCATTTAACACGGAAATCGTGTATATCTTTGCAACCGTTCTAACCGCGTGCAACGTTCTTATCGTTGTATAGGAGAAAGAAGTCATTACTCGATAACGAATAAGGCGGCAGCGTATCTCGGCAGTGCGTTTGCCGATCTAAGGGGAGTGTGTTCGCGTTTGAGAGATCTCACGTTATATTACATATAATCCATCAGTGATCATCGAAATTAATACGGCTGATAAGTTGGTAATTCTTTGCAAAAATTTAATAGTTGCTCGATTACGGCGCCACTGTGTTATACCCTTAGGATTCGGATAGGAAGACAGAAGGTTGGGAATTCTTGCCTACTCCATTTGAAAATCCGTCCGTCTGTCCTCGTAGGGAGTGCGCAAGATTGACTCACGCGCCAGAGCACCAATCATCTACGAATCCGGCGGGTGCTACCATTAGGAAGGTCTGCGACTGCAATGAAGGTAGGCCACTAGACTACCCGGCAGAAGGAAGGACTAGGTCATTTGACGTTTAAAATAATTTTGCACGGGCTTAAAGGAATTAAGTAATATTAATAATATAATAGTAAAAGTAAATTTAATATT
>JAOPUG010000053.1:23025756-23038797 GCA_027564375.1 Micropterix facetella | reverse complement strand
TTTCATACAAAACATAGGCAGGCGGATTTTTGCGTTGCGATGCGGCCCGACCCGTCCCGCCTAGTGGACGCTAGCCTTTAGGGGCCTAATGGGGCATGTGCAGCTCGGGCTATATGGCCATCTTGTTTACACCCGGTCGACCCGACTCACAGCTTAACTACCATCCGGCAGCTTACTCGAAGAGGGACTAATCCGGTGAAACCCGCTTTTCAGTCGGACCTGAGGTAACACCTTGGCCGGCTCTGGATGGTTGATGCATTGGTCGGTTTACCGGCCTTTCTCAACTGACGAATAGTCGGGGGAGTTTGGAAGCGCAATGCAACCTAAGGAAGCGGGGGTACCTTAAGCTATCTGCTCTTAGAAGCGATACATTGGCCACACGATCTCGAGTGGCAAGTCGAGTAAAGGTGATGCCCGATAATTCCAGTGAGGAAGTGCCGCTTACTTAAGTAGAAGATCGACTGCAAGCGAATTCGAAACCGCGACCAGACGGGAGGTTGGAGAAATCTGACCAAATCTGGGAGTAAGGGCGCGACGGACGCCACACTGAGCTTGAAAATGTATAGTGCCTCGCGGTAAGGGTTGGACTCTTAAGGGCTGACGTGGAGCTTGGTACATAGATACGTCTTCGTCCGTTAAGTTTCTGTGTTTCACACCGAGGTGATATTGTCCCTGGAAATGTTTTGTCAGCATAGGTCATCAATGTATATTACAAATAAAGTCCGTCCTAGTGTACCTATTTGTAAAACTCCATAATGATTGTGTAGCCAGCCACTTATCACGTTGTTCGGTTCCTAATGGTTCCGGTTCCTAATGGTTCCATGTAGTTTGGGCCAGATGGCCGCTTAGGACAACTTGGCTGGCTCAGCTCACAGGACAGCTCCTATCTGGGAGCCTCCTCGAAGAGGGACTAACCTGGAGATGCAGACGTGCTGATCTGGGTGAATACCTCGAGCGGAACTGGGCGGTTGACGCACTGGTCGGTTTACCTGCCTCGATGTTCAATCGGCAGAGACCCGAAGGGGTCTACAAGCATAGCTTTTTACGACAGCGTGGGTATATGAATTTAGTAACATGCAAAATAGCATACTGTATTCCTAGATAAGATGAAGATTATTTTTATAGACAATTTTTGTCTCGTCTATAAATATTTTACTTAAGTGAGGCGGGTGTCCGCGCGCTTGTTTCAAGTTCCATAACTTGTCCCCGAACTATGCCTTCGCTTACCTCATGGGACTTAGATGCACTGCTGATGCGGTCTTCTTGTGTTTTTGTATGCTTCTTCTTCTTGGCATTGTTCCTTTGTCTAACTCAGATACGGCCCGCACTGCCATTGAATCTGTTTCTTAATATTATTTATTTTATTTGGTTTGTTGACTTAATAGTTTGCAACAAGGTATTACTATCAGATTTTTCAACAAAATCAAAATAATAAAAAAAACGAGGGCAGTGTAATAATCTGCTCGTAGGCTTGGCATCGAGTTGGAGTTGTGCGCCGCGTCACGCGCACGATCGCTCTCGTCTGATTCAATTCAGCAACATAGGAGAGCACACCCTTTCACAATCGAGATGAGGTGCCGCGCGGAAGGGGATTGTCATTTACGCGGCGGCAAAGGCGGAATGTGAATCATTCGAGCTGGACACCCCCCTCCTATCAACTTTCTTCCCCGCCGCCTTTTGTCCGAGACAATGTGGACGATAATTAAAAACACTCCTCGCAAAAGGCTGCCGGGGCGATCCTTTGTCCCCACTTGTCGCCTTTCCTTTCATATTTGAAATGAAGCTAGTTTCGAAACAAAAGTTGATTTCCCATCAGAGAAAGAGGGAGAGAGAGAGAGATCGAGCTGAGTGATTGATATCAAATAAAGGGGAACCTACCTTCACACTGACCTATTTTCAAATCCAACTCATACACGATGAATTATAGCTTTTAAGATAGGCGTGAACGTTTGTTTTGTGTGCTAATAGAATGAATACAGTAAATAAAATTGCGATATATTTTTAAAAATTACGATCTTGATCCGGAAAAGAGCATTTAAGAGAATACTTGCTGCCTTAAACTAGAGAGGTTCTTAGGTGGGCGACATCAGTACAAATATGCTAATGCTCATATCGGCCTTGTTATTTTGTTAAATATAAATAAACATAAAACTATACGATCACAGTAGTCGACAAATTTCAACTTTGGTTGCCATACAAACGTATAATAATTTTAAAAGAATACTTTGAAACATTTATTTTAATAAAATGTAAATGGTTAAGTTAGCTTTAATTTCGATTCGATTTCATGATTTATCCATTTAAAACATACTTTGATGTATATTTCAAATTTTCACAATTATAAATATGACGAAATATTACCTCCATTCATACAGTTCAATAGTAATCTGCTAATATTTAATTAACCTGGTATCCGTATTTCTATTTCCAAAATGTCTTGGTGGAAGCGATAACCGTGCTCATCACTACCGTCCCTCATATTTTCCGGACAAAAGTCCGAGTGGGAATGTAGAATGTGAACTTTAAAGGACATATTGCAGCTAGCACCGTGAAAGGCTTGTATCTGGTCCATTACTAAAGCTTAGTAATTTTCTTCTTATTGTTTCTCATGTTGCCATACTGCTAGTTCTATTTACATTGTGGCCTTATGTTGTTTTATTTCAGTTAAAATAGCATTCCTTACATAGCATGTGTCTGCTTATCCTCTCCCTAAAACGTATAAACCAATCAGATTATAGTAAATATGTGAACTGTATATTGCCGGTTTGGGAACAATTTGTAGTCTATGTATGCTGTTTAATTTAATCAATTAATGAATTTGGTTAAAAATGTTGTTAACCAGTGTTATTAGTATTAGATGTATATATTTTGCAAATGGGTTAAAATTAATTAATTAAATTAATATGTAAATAAATAAAATAAAGACTTCTTGGATCAGAGCCTCCAATGTTGGATAATACATTGTTATCCGCAGCCCCTCATTACGAATATCACTAACGCAGAGCAAGCGAGTAGTATTAAAAATCAAATAAATGCAAATCAATGACGAAATAAATACCTACATCATGAATCCAACTGAGGCAGGTAACAATTTTAATGAGCAGACTTAATTAACTATTAGTTTCCCCTCTTTTATTCTTCTCCTCACCGGACACCATTTGACTTCTTGGCTTTGACGTATCCAGTCATGAAACAACCATTAAGATGATACAGATGTGAACAGTGCGAACAGTGTCACTTAATGACGATTTTAGCTGATTCGGCGGAGTAAAATATAGACTGAATGACGATATGCACTCGCTGTCTTCTATTTTACCAATATGATTGACTTTCCTTGAAAGTAAATTATACCGTGAACCACACAGTCGCCAGGAACAGTATGCTGCGCCCGGCATTGGGATACAACATGGTATGGCATCACAAGGTTATACTTATTTGTCTCGCTTTATCGGCCAATCAGAGGCCACTTCTTCCTCGGCACATCCATCCTTAAACTGATGAATAATATAGTCGTATAATTACACATATAACAATGAAATATTATCGTAGTACCTGCCCAGCGGCCGTTATGTTTTTTGTGGGTCGGCCGGCTTTTAAAAAGTCTCCGGAGCAAAAAACAATGGTGGCGCGACACGGCCCCCGGTAATGGAGAGAACGCGGTCGAGTGGGCTTTGTAACGGGCCGAATTAACAGTTGCCAATAATAAAAAAGCCACGAGAGCAAATAACGAACCGATGCCGCCGCCGGCCGGCCCCCCGCTCTCTCTCTCTTTACCTCTCTCGCGGTTTTCATTATTCCCCTTTTTTGCGCTTTTATTATTTGCATTTGGGTCCGATGGCAAACGAACGCGCTGGACTTTTGTCCTTTGCCGGGAATTCCATAAATCGCGGCCGTGTTTCTGTTTTGACTGGCGGATGCGGAATTTCGCATTGTGATCCTGATCGGGAGGAAAGGCGTTCTAGTTGAATACACGCACCTAATCGCTTTATTGATTCATATATTATTGGTCATTTCATATATCACGTGAAAATAAGTTTAATCTATGGTTGTCGATGCCGCTGTGTATAAAATCTCTAATGTGTCAAAGAGAACATCAGTTCAGATTCGTAAAAGAATTAACGCTGTCATATTTACATACAGACAGTACTGACATTTCAGCGTAGTGTATGCAATTGTTGATCTCGTTCGGAAAGAGAGGAATTTTAACGAATACTCGTGAGTTAATGTTATTTTAATATATCACGAGAAAAAAAAAATATTTAAGTTTTTCCTTGCCGCTATATAGGAAATCTCCAATTCGCGAAATAGCGGGCACGGATGCAATGCGGTCATACTCGTAGCATGATGCTGTCTGGAAGTTTCAATATGGTGTATGTACGACCTTAGATGAAATTGAGGCTTTTTCGAGGGTTACTGAAATATTTCTCATTAATTACGTAATCTATTTCTTTTACATAAATACAATATTATTCTGGACACTTCGCTGGTTCTTTAATTACGTATGTCGTATACGATAGCTAGCTGTCAGAGGATATCGGTCCGGATTCGTCGAGTTGTTTAAACTAGGATTATATATTGCACAAGTGATCCTTAAGGTTCAATGTATATGTATGACCTAAAATGGAATAGTGGCTTTTTAAGACTTGCAATAATATTATTCAATCACTTTTTTTTTACACAAATACTGTATAATTATCGACGCTTTACTATTTCTTTGATGCATACACATAAGATTCTAATACGTAAAAGAGCATATTGGTCCTGGTTAGTGAAGTTATTGAAACTGATTATAACGCACAGGCGGCCCTGAGGTTTCAATGTGGTATGTGATATTGTGCTCTATATGTGTATCAGTCGGAATCGTGACCTATTTTTCGATAAAAGACTGAAATGCCCGTCATCTTTATTAATAAGTATATAATCTCATAATATTATTTTTACACGATCACAGTACGGTCCAACAACTGTCCGTTATTCATTTGAGTGCAGCCTAAAGCAGCTAAGTGCCATTATTGCATTAACTACTCTCTTGTAAAAGAGTAGGGGGGATTGTCGAGTCAAATATCGAGGGTGGGCAAGTATAATGTTTACATGTCGCGTGTTCCATTCGGAGTGACGTCGTTATTGTTTCTGTCGCGCGTCCCTCGATTTAGTGAATCGCGGAAAATCATGAATGGGAGATGACAGAGCGCGCGCGGCTGCCGTCTTGAGAGTCGAGCGGGTGGTATCCAATCCGGTTGAATAACAGACGCATTGCTGACGCGGCGACACGCCGGGGTGACTTTGATACGATTAGGGCAGAATACCGCTCGTCGTGTGTATCACTTGGCAGGCAATGCACAGTGTATCGTTACGTTGAACAACTATTTTATTCCTTGAAAATTTCACCCGTTCAGGTTTTTTTAATTATCAGTCCACTCAGCTGCTTCTAAGATCTATGGTGCTTACGTCGAACGGGTCATCAAACTGCACAACATGTCATTTGAATAAAGTCAAGTCATTTGGAAATATCATTTGGCTTACTTACATAAGATGATAGAGGTAGTCATGCTTTAGGCCAGGGTTCGAGGCCGCTAGTAACTAAGCGGAACTCCACAGGCGGAAACTTGTATGACTGTAATGACAATCATATTAATGCGATACATGGTTTTTAAATTTCTCTGTGATGACAAAGTAGATGCTGATCATGGCTGCTACGTTCACAGTGTTCTACAGGTTATGGTCCGACTAGTAAGGATTTAGGAACTCGGACCAATACAGTCTGATATTTAATATTTGGATAGGATAACTTGCGGTGTCCTAGGAGAAAAGGAGAAAAGGACAGGCGAAAAGGGAAAGTAATGATGTGAACCGTTGATATATTAGTGAGATTGTATGATTGTAAGTGGTTGCGATACGTCAATGCTTTTGGCCACTCTTGAATCAAAACTAATGTATTGTCCAACTTTGTTTGTAACTATAAAAAAATATATTATAGATATAGGTAAGAAAGAGGTACAGCGCGGGCATAGGTAAGAAAGAAGACCAAACCGTCCGCCCTGATAGAACCTCAGAGTGAAGACGGAATTTCTGTAGAAGCAGTGACGTCACCGAACCTGACTTGGACTTCCAGGTTTAGTGCGGAGCTATGGTAAACGTATCGAGCAGCATCCTACTGCAACTGAATTCCAGAACTAGTGTAAAAGGTAGGGAAACAAGTTGTATAGTCATATAGCAACATTAGAATGGTTTAGTGATTCAGTATATTAATGTACCTATTATTGTAATATGTTATAATAATGGCTAGTGTACCCACGCGTAGAGAGCTCCGTCTAGCGGTTGACCCTGATTGTACATATATACTGTCTGCAGCGACATCGCGGTCGACTAATAGGGCGATGCAACGCCTAGAAGAAGGGGTAGAATGACGCACGTCTCGTCTTGAAATATGTGGTTAAATTTGATCATATGACTGAATTTCTCAGTACATGCCTTAATCGATGTGTAGATCAATTCTTTGAGTTGTTTGGTAGACTAAGATGATTCCTGAATCTATTTTATCGTACGTACAGTATCGATTACGTGGTGTAATTTCTAAGCATAGTTATCGAAAGTTACAGTCACATAAAGATAGTTATAATACGCATATCACTTTATTTATTTAAATTTTAGACACTTTGGCGTTTTGCTTCTACAGAACGTAATACTGTGCGCCCCTGCGCTCTGCGTTGCGACACCCTCGCTTATTGATTTGCCACGTTTCGTTTGCAATCGCCTCCGTTCACTGATTATCTTCCCTCGGTGCAGCAACTCGCTGCAAATCGAGCAGGGAATAGTATCTTTTGTCGCGTCGGTGCTACCGCGTCGCAATTGTCAACGGAATCGGTTTTATCGGGAAAATATCTAGCATTTCATATTATTGCGAAAGAGCATTGCAGTCATTATTAATCTTGTCACGGTATTAAGGCTGTGATTATATTCACTGTATGATTTATATTGATTAGCTTTTGATGTTCTGGATCTTGCATTTAACATTCCTCGGATTAGACGGTCCTGATGTTCGTGTGATATAAAAATGTTTGGAGACTGGTGGGTTATCGATTGCCGCAACTAATATAACGAAGCACTAATGCCAAGAAAAAGGAGAATGGCAGATTTGGGATTGAATATTTTTACACGCATTAAAATAATTACAAAAACCAACTACACAAAAAATAAGTGTTGGAAAAATACCTGAAACTATTTGTGTACATGAAATATAATAAATTAAATAATTTAATTGTTTATTTAATATTTCACACAGATTTATTATATAAGTTGCCAGGTTTAAAATCTACCCCGTTAGAGTGATGCAGTACTAAGGTAAACTTTCATGCATTGTTTTTAAATTTATATACGCACTATTTTTATTTCTCCAAATTATTTTCTAATATATTTTTTTAGTTAGTAATTGTAACATAATATAAAATGATTATACATGGTAACGCTGTATTTATATAAAATTGTATATATAGCTAACATATTTTAAATAATATAATATACATATTATAAATAAATATTGTTTTAAATAATTTAAATATATTTCTTTCTCTATCTATTTATTTTATTTGCAGCTATAAATACAAAAAATAGACAAAAGAGCACAAAATTACAATTTGAAACTGAAAATAGACAAAGACTATGTAAAAGACAGTAAGCAATAGAAATATTCTCATGGTAACTCTTAACCTGGTTTACAAGACACACCTATTATTGGTATCACCATTTAGTGAAGTTAAAATAAAATATTCAAAATAAAAAAAATCAAAGACGTAATAATCAGCAAACATTTATAAAAAGAAAAGGAAAAAACAATAATAATAACCAAATTAATAAGCCATCATTCTATAAAAATCTAAAAAAAACTTTGGCTTCTAAACATTGTTTTTTAATAACATATTCTTATAGTGGTCCTTGAATATTCCAATTAATTTCGATCGCAATACCGTTCTCCACCGATTACATATATCCGTCGAATAATAAGAGAAACTGCACTGGAAATTTGTGGTTTTGTGTTTGGGAATTATTGCAAGTACTTCACGCTCTCGTGTTGAATAGTCGGTTACGGGACAGGGTAATAACCGAGTAAATATATCGTGGCTGTTTGTTGCGTATTACCTTGAGTACATGGGTCGCACGATGGATCTGTCTTCTTTTACTCATACCTAACATCGAAGCTTTGACAAGGAATGGTGACACATGATGACGTGGAGGAATCCTACTAAATCAACATTTTGCGCAGGCATTTTGCAATCTCTGGAGTTCCGCTCAGTATTCCTATATATTCAGGGGCCGTACACACAGTCGATGTAGTCCATTATAGACAATATTAGAGCATTTACAAGTAGTTGTCTGATTCTGAGGCGGCGGTACTCCCGAATTCTGTATAAAGCATTTAGATGTGAGAAACCCCACCCAACACTTCTGCTGACGTGTCCCTTAAACCGTAAATTTTAGGTTTTTAGCCATATATTGCCTAGCGATATTGGCGAACTGCCCACCATTATTAGTAGAAACCATAGTTGGAAACTTTAGTCCTGGCCGGTTTCGACGCAATCATTATAAAACATGACTTTGCAGCATTGATTTGTAGGCCATGTTTATTGGACTACGCGGATGATCTACCAAGATCGGCATTAATTTGACTGTGCTAAAACTAGACAGTCCGTGTATATAGGATGCATCAGTTGTGTGTCGTCGGCATATATATGATAGTAACAATTGTCAAAACTTGCCGCTATGTCAGAAGTATATAGTGCAAATAAGACCGGGACCAGTGTAGATCCTTGTGGTACACCTGTTTTAATTTTGCAAAGAGAAGAGATATATTTTAGGCCAGATAAATCTATCAAAATAAAAAAAGATATATAGCTATGGATCAATTCGCAGGATGACTCAGAAAACCCTAGATATAAGGTTTGCTGTAATCTAAAAGTATGAGGAGTGAGCATTGCTTTTATCCATAATAGACATACACATTAGCGCCAGCGCAGTAGAGATGCTATGATTGCAGTGAAAGCCAGACTGGAAACCAGGAAGCAGATTAGTTTGTACGATAAAGGGTAGCATTTAGGAATAAATAACCTTCTCCAGGATTTTTGAAAAGCAAGGACAAATACGGATAGGGCGAAGATTTTTAAAATTGGAAATAAGTGTATTCTTTGGAATCGGGCAAACAAGTGAAATTTTCTATTGACACGGCGCGGCACATGACTGGTTTCGATAGAATGGTTTATGATAGCGGTTATATAGTCAATGATACGTGGCAAACAGATTTTTATCATTTTGATTGAAATGCCATCATTCTCTATCGCATTTGAGCTAATTTCATTTACGTATTTCGTCACTTCCCTGGAAGACACCTTATCAAACTACAGACTATTGATGTTACGTAAGTTAAGATACGTGTCGAAATACAGTATATAATGCATGTCAGCTTTTAAGAATTTAGAGTTGTCGGAGAAATATACATTTAACGACTATACATACGCGAGTTTGGATTTGTGATCTGACTGATTTCTTTTCATAACATTTTACTTTTTTTTAAATACAATTCACGCGCTGATAAAAATACTCACTCTTCTCTCGCTTACACAACTATTTGTATAATTTCTTAACCGATAAGTTTTTCTGCGTCTTCGTTAATACGAGCTTTTTTAACTAGTTTATCGCGATGGAACATGAGGTCCCTGATATTATTATCACTTATTCATGTTGTATTTCCTTCGCGTATAGTGTGATTTCGCATCGGGGCAAAGATATCAAAATCAGATATAAATAGGTTGGTAAGATTATTGAGATTGTCTTCAGGGGAAAGTGTTCTTAAACAAGATGACCAGTCGATTTTAGACACATGTTGTATGACAGCGTTTTGTTTAATCCGATCAATTGGTCTATACTCGATTGTGCGTATGTCTTTTGTGAGTTTAGGTAAATTAAGCGAAGCTAAAGCTAGTGAATGATCGGTTAGATGTGGCATAGGTAGGACCGAAGATCGAATGCAATCGGCTTTCGAGTTAGTTAAAACCACATTAAGCAATGACTTGTGGGTGTCTGGTTAGGCATGTCGGATGCGATATTATTTGATTTGAGCCAAATGCATCGATACATCCATTTAGTTCGCTGGCTTTCCGTGGAGAGGGTCTAGCAAATCTACATTAAAATCTGCCAAAACCATAAGTATGTCACAGAAAGGCGATACACAAGACAACCGATATTCAAGCAATTGATCGCAGCCTGCCCAGCCAAAGTCAATTATACAATATATTGAACCAATGATAAATGTTTGTTTTTTATAAGTAAACTTAATCCATATTTGCTACAATCGTGTTTAAAGTCTATTATATTAAATGTAACATTATTCTAAATAAAAAAAATCCAACACCGCGTTTTCTCTTACTATTCACTCGAGGTGATTGTACAAAAATGTAACCAGGCACACGGAAGAGCGATTCATCAATATCCGTAAGCATATCCAGCAATAAGTCTTCATCAATAAAAAATAAAAATATGCACTATAGAGCTAACAGGATATTGTACTTATCTGTAATTTTACAACATTCTCCTTTTGGAATATGGCTACAGCATTATACAAATTACATGTCATATGTTGGATGTTTACTAACCTATTGACTATTATTTATTGAACTGATTCACGCCATGCATTCTGATGCGGAGATAGGGACCTTATTACAAAAACAGAGGTTTTTAATGAACGAAACTGTTTCGAGTCTTGCGAAGCCGATGCTGATTAAAGTGTAGGTCAAATTTATTTCTCGTATTGTGTTGATGAAAATCACTATTCGCCGGGAGCTCCGATACGAATAAACTACTTTGATAGATATAGCACGAGTACATCGTCATGATCCCCGATTCGATGAAAAACGGATTCTTGGAGGAGCTCTGTAAAGGTTCACACAACCCTTTTTCGTAGATAAGTATTCTTATTGAATTTGCTGCCATTCTCCAGAACATTAGGGTGTATGCCACCAAAGTATAGAAATAAGCAAAGTAAACAGATTAAGCGGCTGCAAAGACACTTAAATTTGTATGCCACCAAAGTATAGAAATAAGCAAAGTAAACAGATTAAGCGGCTGCAAAGACGCTTAAATTTGTAATGTAAAAAATGTAATACAAATACTTAGGCGTCCATTTATTAAGGCGACTGCCGCCGTTGTAGCTCTGATGTGAACTCTCCGCCTCGTCAAATTGCGTTAGGTGGATCGATATAAAGCACGTACCTGTAACAAGTAAAATGAATAACGTTGTAAAAGCGAGCTGAGCTGAGCGAGGGGGTTAATGAACGATGTAATTTTGTAATCGGACGTCGACTTAATATAGTTTTCCCGGCGCTGGCCTTTCAGGAATAGGCTAATTAATCATTTTAATATGAATATATTAGGAGGAAGGGGAGAAAAAACAGGCCGCGTGCCACCGCCCATGAGCCAGCGCTTCGAGCAAGAGCCACTTGCGGTATAATCTCAATCATCATGCACATGAATGAAATCGCTCTAGCTGAAAAGTATCATTTAGTCTTATACGTATAGTAACAAAAAAATACACACTCTCCCAACAGACTAATACACTAATCTTTTACATATAACGAGGATAGACGATTTTCTGCCGGAATTGGACAGAACAGTGAGCCGAATTCTCCGCTGATTTGTCAACAATGAAACTTGTACGATGCACTTGCACAATTGGTTTTATATCACTTGATTTATCCCTTTTATACATTGTCTTTTTACAAACTTATAGGTGTAACGAATTTACATTCAAGAAGGATAAGTTCCCGGTAGCACCAATAATACTTTTCTCTTTGTTCGGGACACCATAATCGACTCGCTGTAAGCGCTCTCGCCACGGATCCAACCAGACGCCCGCTTCGACCGCGGCGCGCAACCTGTATGTACCTTCACCACGGACCGGCGCGGCGGCGCTTCGATTTATCATCATCATCATCAACTACCAAACACCACTGGGACCATATCCAAGCTTACATTTACGTCTTCTGTTTAATAATAAACACCAATGAAATCATTTATTAGTCAACATAATTTTAAAATAGCAAATAATTAATAACAATTCATTCAGAGTACTATATTTTAAAACGGCAGTAAATACTTCATCTTCGACATATTTATTTATTTAGCAATACATAATTAACATTACAGACAATTTTCAAAGCGTTAATTATTATTTTATACTATATTATAAACATATCAATTTATTCTAACCTTTCTATTTATCACTAGTATTTCAAAATCGTTAATTATTATTCTATACTATATTACAAAAATATCCAAGTTTTCTAACCTTTCTTGTTATTAGTAGGTGCTACTTTTTAAAGAACTGTTATACTACCTAACAAATATTTATTTAATTCCTTGGATGCTAAGAAATGCCATAACCATACGTTGAAGCTGTGCTAAATGCATTGTCCAAATATCCAATTCTGGCTCAGCCGAACATAGTGCATTTAGGGTACGAAGCGTCCGCATCGTGAAGCAGTATTGAACGATGTTACTTCTAGCTCGCGGTAATGCGAACCATACCTGAGTCCTAGCACGGCAGTAATTGACGGGTACAAAAAGACCGATTCTTCTAAGGATGGTCGGATTATCAATGAGCTCCCTAAGCAGTTTATATATGTGGCAGATAGCCAACCAGTCTCTTCTTACGCTTAGTGAGTTGTAACCAATAATCTCTAGATTTATTGCGGTAGGGCAAAGGAAAGGATAATATCCATACTGTTTCAAGTACAGGGGCTCATAATGGCTACGTGTAGTCTAGGCTATAATGACCGCTGTGTTTTGGTCGGCCCAGCTCGCAGAGCAATTCCTATGCAGTAGCCTCCCCGAAGAGGGACCAACCCGGTGAACCCGCTGTGCGGTGGACCTGGGGACGGGAACTCGGGCATGAGCTAGACAGCTGGCGCACGGGTCGGGCAACCGGCCGTGTTGTCACTGGCTGATTCTGAAGGAGTTTAGAAGTGTACGCTTCTTAAGACAGCGGGGGTAAGT